>BOPP01000663.1:0-18508 GCA_017312745.1 Gryllus bimaculatus | reverse complement strand
AGCATGAATGTTACTTGTAGAGCATGTGTGAGCATTAACAGATTTGAATAGACATTTTTAAGGATTATTAATGATATTGAAATGTTAAACTGTGTTCACAGTTAATTTAAGTGTGTATGTAAAACGTTGAAATCTAACATGTTGTAATTTTCAAACTGGGCGTCAATTTCTTTTAATCTCATCTGAGTTGTGTAATTCAGCTATTATGTTAATAAATTAATAAAAATAGAATTTTCATGTCTCCTCTAGGCATTTATAGTTAATATCTAGGAGATTAAATATGTGAAGTTTATTACAATTGGCTTGGAAATGGATGTTTAGAACAGTGTAATGTAAGCCAATGAAATTGATTGCAACTGAATATTCAGCCATTGTTAACTTGTAATACAATTGCTTTCTTTTAGTGTAAATGCTATCATTTGCATTATTTAATGTTTTCTGCAGTAACCTGTAATTTTAAATGATTGTTTCAGTATTTGGAAATGGCTGATCCGATCTTGTGCGTGAGTTGGAATGACCATGCCAATGAAGTTGCTAGAGAATGGAAAAGTTTTCTGGAGAACAATTCTTTTGTGGATTGCACTATAGCTGCTGAAGGGAAAAGTCTAAAAGCGCATAGACTGATTTTGTCTGCATGTAGTCCATACTTTCATGTAAGTTAAATTTTATCATAATTTACAATAATAACACAGGAAAACTTCTGGTTTTTTCTGGTCCTAATTACTTAATGGTGTTATTAATTTTTATGGAGGTAAGTTTGTGCAGCCTAAAGCGAGTTTGGTTCGAGAAATTTACTTTTCTGGTTTCTTTTTTCCATTTAACATTTTCATTTACATATGACATGAATACGAATAAAAATACTGCAATATATATGTATTGTTACAAATAATAAATATTGATACTAATTTAAATATTTTTACAGTTGTCAAATGGTTCAAGGAGCCTCTCCATTAAAGGTCTTATAAAAATATCCTAAATCGTCAGGTAAAAAGAGGAGATCAACCGTTTTGTTTGTAAGCCTTGGCCCCTTAAGAAAATGTTCAGGAGGTGTCCGGGTCCCTGTGGGTCGTTTGTGCACACACTTATGTTTGTGGATCCCTCAAGTACCTTTATCTGAGATCCTAATCTTTGTTTTGCACATATTACTGGATAACAATTAGACAAAAAAAATATGAAAAATATTTTTGAACAATGTTATTGATTGTCTATGATAGATTCTATTAATCGGGTGCCACATTATTATAGACCATCAGTTTATTTAAATAATATTGACTGTTCATAAACGTAGTTTATTTCACAGATTCTTGAATTACAATGTTTCAGAGCTCTATTGTGTTTTTATCGTGAGGTACATAACGTATAGCTAAAAATTTTTAAAAGAAAAAAAAGAAAAACACCAAATAAAAACTGAGTGAATAAAAACATTGCAATTTTTAAACATGAGGAAATATGCAAATTATGTAAGCAGAAAGCCTTCAGATTAGGTTTATTATCTTAAAAGTTATAAGTAGAGTAAATTCAAAGTCAGATTCTGAGGCTTGTATTGATCAACAACATTAATGTTCTAAGTAATAATCCACATCTTTAAAGTACAATAAATTATCAACATATTCAGTCTTTGGCAAAAAAAGGTTATAATTAAGGCTCCAAACATTAGTGGTGTATATTCTATTACGAGCTGTATCTGTCAATTTCAATTCTTAGAATGAACAATTAATGATGGAAAGATTTATGGCTTGGAAAATAGAAATTTTAACCTGTTTTAGGGAGAATTTGGAAATCGCAATTGCACTGTAGCTCTAATTGTGTAGAATAATGAATATCTTTAATTTTCTATGTTTATTTTATTTTCTATTTTGCCTATATTTGACAGTTTCCAAGAAGAAATGCTCTCCTTTTTCTCACTGATGTTTTATTGTCTTTTTATTAGATGCTGTTTAAGGGAGGAAAAGGAGAAACATCCGATTGTCTCTTTCTCAGAGACACGTCGTATCATATGCTTAACGATCTCTCTGATAGATTTTGTGTATAAGGGAAAGTAGAGATTTCCAGCCTGGTCAGTTGAATATTTTTGAACTTGCAGTTTCCTTGCAGATTAAAGGGACTAATAATTCTTCTTCGCAATGGTAAAGTTAATGTGAAAAATATAAATGCTAATAATTATTCCATTAGTGCTTGTTTAAAAATGTTTTTTTAATGACTTTTTTTCCCTTTTTTTTAGAGGAGGAATTCATATTCTTGACAATGCTGGCTGAGAAAGGACCCAATGTTCAACTGGGTAAATCGATGACAACAGTGGAGGTGCAAATTCCGACGACTCGTTATGAAAACTGTTTCCAAATTCTCCTGCAATGCATTTACCAGGTTTACAAGGCAACATAACAAGACACCAGAAAGCCCCCTCCCTATTCTGTTTGAAGGATGCGATGTCTCTGCTGAAGTGGTAACAATGCAAGAGCAGCAATGGATGGGCTGTGGAAAATCGATCAAAACATCGCCGTGCATGACAATCCTGAAGTGCTTTAAGCACAGAACAAAGTTGAAAACAAGAACATTTAGTTTCTGAAATAAAAATATTGGAGACCAAGAAATGAAGTATTAAGCTTGGTGTTAATCACATTGAATCCAATGTCAGGAGAATTTGGGAGGATGAAATGAATCATGGATGTGCCTCTTGGCATTTGAAGAACATTGGACCAATTTTTCCAAGTAAGTAAATTGGAAGCTTTTCAATGTGCACTACCCTTGAAAAAAGTGATTACAAACTTGACAATATTAGTATATTCACACATTTTACTATTTAAATATTTATTGAAAGTAATCATTCTTTAATATTCATAAGAATTACTGATGTTATGTATTGAATGTCTCGGGGGAAGCACAATTAATTCCGATCCTCTTTTCGTTGGTATTGTGTTAGTATTTGAACAACTTTGCCAGTTTTCAATTTAGGACATGAATGAATATGGACTTCATAGTTAGATCCAGAATGATAACTTCGAGACTGATCTTAAATATTCCCAGAACTGGGTCCTTAATTTTTCATTACTGTTCAGAATTTGCATCTGGCTGAAACTTTTGAAGCTAGTTTTTAGGATTTCTTGATTTGCATGTTTAGAAAATTGTTTTAAACATGTAATTCATATTAGAAGTTGCATATTCTGAAAATGAGATTGGTCCTTTTTTAGTTTTTTTCAGATTCCTGCTGTTCCAAAAAGTGTTCTGAGCCTATTTTGTTGCCAAAATCGGTCAGTTCGGGTTACATTTAAAACTAACATTTTAGTGGAAAGTATTCAAGGGGAAGTTATGTTATAATTTCCAATGCTACCCTGAAATTGAAGAAAGCAATGCAACCTCTCTACGTGAGGGGTGTCTATAGTTTCATTCGCGTACCCAGGAATCTTTGCGAAAACAGAAAAATGCCTAATATTTCATTGTGTTATTCCTGGCTATTCTATGCTGCACATATCCGCACAGAAGTTTCAAAATTTATAACAAGAAAGCTTCGTGTAACAGCAGCGGCTTAAATGAAGAAGCCTAACCTTCCTGCAGGTTTTTCTTCAGGATCTTTTTTTGTCTTCTGCCAGACCAATAGACTTGTGACTTGATACACTTTTACACATAAATTGTACCATCTAAATTCCCGAATGGCACTTATGACAAAGTTAATACAAAAGCACTCAGTTTTTACTTTCTTCGCAATATTTACGTAAGAAAGAAAGGATTGTAATATAAATATAAGATTTAGCACGTGTCCGAGAACCATACCACACAACATGGATCGGTTAAAACTAAATTGCATTTTTGTTGACTTAGTTTAACAGACATAAGTGATCAATAGCTTATTAATCCGCTGCTTAAACATGAATTGGACACAATTCTTAGCTCGTCATCTTAGATTGTGGGAAGAATTAGAGAAAGATGTTTTGATAGTTTCATGTCCTATGAGAGCATTGGTGAAAAAGGCATGAAATATTCAAGTTCTCTTTGCACTTAGCGAATTGTCAATTAATTCCTCACTCTAACAGTTTGACAATTATAAAAAGCTAATTGCAAACGAATTTATCAAAAATCATTTGCTACTAGCCATATCTTTAGCAGAAAATTGTACAAAACCTTTGAGAAAAATCGTGTCTGCGAGGAATTTTAAGACACCTACAGGTGCTTTGAATTGTGTATCGTTTTTAGTTCAACCTGGTTTTCATGCGACAACAATTCCATTATATAGTATGATTGCGTACATCTAGATGACTGTAGACAAGAAAAGAAAGCACTTCAAATAGATTCGTTTGTCATGTAATCCTCTTTTCTTCAGGCTAGAACTTGCATAGCCACCCTCCAAATGCTGGCACCAGCCCAAGCTAGTTATCATTATTGTGATTTCATAGTTAATGGTTTTTCTGTGGTGTAATAATGGTTTGTTTATATTGATAAGTTGTAATGTAATACTAAGATAATATTGAACTTGAATTTGAGCTATAAAGTTATTGCAAACATATAGGGATATTCTATCTGTTTGTATCTGTAAATGAAACAATAATTACACGTAATTGATTACAGGGTGCTAAATATGTAAATAAATCCAGTAAAGCTGAGATGTGATGGCAGTGAAGACCCAAGAAATGTGAAACCAATTGTAGCTGTAGAATATTTTGTTAAGGCCTTGTGAGTTTGTAATTATATCGTTTTAAATTAAAGGCTTCTTTTTCCTGCTGCTTCTAGACATTAATGAAATTTTTCTCATAAAACATCTCAAAAATGGAAAAGGGTGAAAATATACATTCTTTTAAAACGTTTTTTACCTTTTCCAATGAAAAATGCATCAGTAGAAAAAATTTTTAATAAGCCGTGAGAAAGTTTTTACAATTGCAAAAATTTACTTTTTGTTTTCGAAATATTAGTATTTTGAAAGGAACTCCTAATTTCGATATTTTATGAATGTCATGCAAGGAAGTAAATTTTTCTTTCTTTTCTGTGTAGATCAGTGTATACAATTTTTTAAAGAACTGACATAAAAGTTGATTTTTGTGAAAATAAACAACCCTATTCTGTGTTGTAAGCGGAATTAATAATTGAGTAAAAGTAGCTTAAGTTGTTCTCTTTAAAATTTTTTAACCTTTTAATGAGAAACACAATGAAAATCTATTAGCCATTCAAGAGCACTGGAGGAACAGATGGCAAATATTGTTAAAAAAATGCGAATGTGTTTTTTAGTATGCGTGAAACTAACCATGACAATGTGGCGGCAAATCAGACCAGCAGTCCGATTTTCATTGGAATAAATATGGATCTTGTGCTTATAGAAGCAAGGGCGGTGGTCATTCGCAGAGTACTGCAATGACGAGCATGCTTTTCAATGTTGATGTAATGGCATTGTCATTTTTAGCTCCTTAGAAAATGAAAATGTTTTTACCTAAAGAAGCTAAATGGGTTTTTTTCTTGAATGCAGGATACTGACAGACTAGTTTACTTTATAGAAAACAATAACTTCCCTTCTTGTTTGCCAGGAAGTAGGGAGTCTCTGTCATCTCGAATGGTAAATTCAGGTTGGTGATACTGCAGCAGGAAGCAAGCAGCGAAGAGCAACAACATCAAGAGCAGTCAATTACAAACAACAGAATTAAGTGAAGGCAACGCTACAACAGCTGCGGCAAACAGATGAACAACAACAACAAACAGACAAACAACAAACCTGTTACACATTCAGTCTGTGAGTTGTCTTTAGCTTCCAGAGCTGTACTAAACAAAATAACCAGTCCACTAACCTGAACTATGGATGCCGTTTAAAGATGAAGCAGATGATTCAGAGAGAAGAATCCAGAAAATGCATGGCCATGTGCCTTGAAAACGATCTGAAGAAGTGGACTGAAGAAACAAGGACTTACCCGTGTGACAAAAGTCTGAATCCAGCTCTGGTAAGTAAAGAATTGTCTTTCAATCTTGTTACTTTCTATAAATTTGTGTTGTTATTATGTAATGTTGAGTTCATTGTGTTTGTTCTTTCCTTTGGGAAGATAATCACATCAATGCAGGAGGAAAAAATCTGTGTTCACTATATTAACGATAATTTTGATAACATTCTTTTTTTCCTCCGTGGTTGCGTAATAAATGGTGCCTTTAATTTTGAGTTCATTGACTAGAAATTTGTGACTAAACTCGTGATTCCTTGTTTGTTATTTACCACCCTAGCAATTTCAATCTATTTGATGATCGTGTTAATTTTTAATATTCTCATGATGCAATATTTTTTTCTTCATTCTTATTCGTGGTTGGTACACGAATTCTCCAACTTTGTAAAGTTGAAATACCCATAAATTAGGGCTGGAAATATGATAAGTTTCATAATTTCCTGATTCTAAGAAAAATGTTTAGTATTGGAAACACAATAAGTCCGGTATTAATGCTTAAGCTTTTTTTGAACACAATGACCTTGCTTCAACCCCTCTCTGCTAATAAATAGTTGGAAAGCTGAAGCTTTGCAGCGAAGCACTGATGACAACTCTCCAAAACACATCTTAATTGGAGTGAAATAGAAACTATTTGCTGTGCGAGGAACAAGAACTTCTGTCTGTTATGTTCTCAAAAAAATGTAAGAATGACCAAAAACGAGGAAGATCCATCACAGAAGTTCCTCGAACTCCTTTGAAAAGTCCAAAACGCATATTATTGAGAAAAATGCAAGGATGACAGAATTCCCCAGAGAATGGCATAGCTTCATCAATTCTAAAGTGATGGATTTTGCAGCAAATACTCCCTATCTATCTACCTATTTTTTTCAAATCTATTGTTCGTTATGTAAAATTTTCCTATTTCCTTTAGCTTGGCTGTTGCTGTCTTATCTGCATTAAAACCACTTGGACGTAATATCGTGATTCCAAAAAAAAGAGGTGGAGCCGACTGTAAAACTTACCAAAATTCATTACCAATAGAATTGTTTACAAAATTCAGTTACTTTCGTACTATATTAAAGATCTGCTAGCTCGCACAATTTGAAGAGATATTTTTGATGAAGTTGCCCAGCGTTTTTATCCATGTTTTGTCACTTGCGTTGCGTCACAAAATTCCATCATAACTGCTCTCTTTCAAAACTGTATAATAAGCGGGGGCGCTTTTAATGAAATATCCACTATGGACAATGTCATGCTCTGTATAGAAATTGGTGGTATGCAATAAAAATAGCTTATTTCTCATTGCTCAGTTTCGGAGAACCTTCCTCCCAATTTCGTTATGAATAAAGTGGGTGGGAATTGCTCCGTCTCCTGAGACTACTGCAGGATACTGACCGACCATTTACTTTATAGAAAAACAATACTTTCCTTTTGTTTGCAGGAAGTAAGGGAATTCTCTTCATCTCGAATGTAATTCAGCTTTGGTGCATATCTGCCAGGCGGAGCCAGCGACAGCAACAACATCAAGAGCAAACGCAATTACAACTGAAACAGTGAAGTTCGATGAGCAACAGCTACAACAGCTGCAGCAAGGAGATGAACATCAAACAACATCAGGCAACAACAACCTGATTACAACATTTAGCCTGCGAGTTGTCTTAGCTCCAGAGCAGACCAAACAAAAATAACCAGTCAGCTACCTGAACTATGGATGCCGTTTAAAGATGAAGCAGATTATTTCCCAGAGAAGGAGAATCCACAAATTCCTTGGATGTGCCTTGGAAACGACACGTGGAAGAAATGGGACTGAAGAAACGGGACTTACCTGTGAAATAGTCTGAATCCCAGCTCTGGTAAGTAAAGAATTGTCTTTCAATCCTTTTAACTTTCCTAAATATTTTGTTTGTTATATGTAATTTGAGTTCATTTAGTGTTTGTTCTTTCTTTGGAGAATATCCCACAACAATGCAGAGGAAAAAAATTTTCGTGTTCAATATATTCACGATATTTTGATAACATTTCCCCCCCGCGCCCCCCCCCCCCTGGTGGTTGTAATAAATATAATGGTCCACCTTTAATTTGAAGTCATTGACTAGTGAAAATGGATGTATGGTTAATTATTCCTTAAAAGAAAAAAAAAGAAAAAAGAAAAAAAAAAAAAAGAGAAAAGAACAAAAAAACAACAAAAACAACAAAAACTTCATATTTGACTAAACTCATGTATGCCTTGATTGTTATTTACCCAACTAGCATTTCAATCCTATTTGATGATCGTGTTATTTTAATTTTCACATGAATGCAAATATTTTTCTTCATCTATTCTGTTGGTGTAGAGTTTCTTCCAATTTTTTAAGATTGAAAGTACCATAAATTAGGGCTGAAATATGATAAGTTTTCATAATTTCCGGATTCTAAGAGAAATGTTTAGTAATTGGTGAAACACAAAATTGGTATTAATTGCATTAAATTTTTTGAACGATGACCTTGCTTCACCCTCTCTGCTAATAAATAGTTTGAAAGCTGAAGCTTGCAGCGAGCACTGCATTGACAACTTCCAAACGCAATCTTAATTGGAGTGAAATAGAAAACTATTTGCTGTGGAGGACAAGAACTCTCGTCTATTATGTCTCAAAAAATCTAAAGAAATGACCAAAACGAGTGAAGTCCATCACAGGCAGATACCTCGAACTCCTTTGGGAAAGTCCAAACGGAAAATTGAGAAAATTGCAAAGGATGACGGCAATCCCCAGAGATGGGCATTGCTTCATCAAAATCTTAGTTGGTGGTTTTTGCAGCAAATACTCGTCTATCTACATTTTTCAATCTACTGTTCGTTTCTTAAATATCTCCTATTTCCTTACAGCTTGTGTGCTTGTCTTATCTGCATAAAACCACTTGGAAGTAATATGTGATTCAAAAAAAAGGGTTGAGCCGACCTTGTAACTTACAAAATTCATACAATAGAATGTTAACAAAATTTAGTTACTTTCCGTTCATATTAAAGATCTGTAGCTCGCAACAATTTGAAGAGATATTTTTTGATGAATTTCGGCCGCGTTTTTTTTTTCCAATGTTTTGTCACTGTGCGTACATCACAAATTCCATCATAACTGCTCTTTCAAACTTATTATAAGTAGGGGGCGGATTTTAAAAGAAATCACAATCTGGGATAATGTCATGTCTTTTATAGAATTTGGTGGTGATGAATAAAAATGAGCTATTTCTCATTGCTCCAAGTTTCGGAAACGCTTCTCAAATTTTGCTATGAATAAAGTGGGAGCTGAGGCAATTTGCCTCGTCTCTGAGCTTACTCTCACTGGTGAGCTCCAAAATAGACGTGCATAACACCGGTGTGCTCACATTTGCAGAGGGAACCCGAGTAAAAAAAAAAGTTTCAAGATTTGGCCTGAGTGTGTGACAATAAATTATTAGAAACTTTATCGATTCGAAAAGACAATGTTTGTATGTCTTGAGCACATTTTTCTCGGCTTCGAGAAAAACAAGAGCGCGGGCTCTAACCAAATAAGCAAAAATGAAAAATTTTCCGTCGCTACGTGACACTACTCCTGGTTTTCAGGTAGGAGTGGCAGATGATGTTGGTGGATCAGTCCACAGTGGAGCATGACTTTGTTTTCTCATGAGAAAATAAAGAAAAAACAACAGTATTGGATACAGTTCCCCAAGAACTGTCTGTAGATCTCCAGCATGCAAGAGATTGGCAGGAAAGATACTTTCCCTAATCAATTGTGCTCTGACTGTACACATCTGATTAAAAAGTCACTAGATCAATGCTGAATGAATACATTAATTGTAGGAAAGGCCTTTCATTCTATAAATATTCAAGCCAACATGCAATGCTAAGAAAGAATTTACAAGCATGGCGGCTTCTTTGGCCTGGATCAGAAGACGATTCTCGCATTTGCAGAATTCCAATCCCAACCAAGCAGATTTTTATCCAGGCCAAAGCGACAATGTTTGCTACTTGGCGATTTTAGGCTACGGAATTGCCCCAGGCTCATGGTGGCCATACTAATATCCCATGGCCCATGGTGCCATATATATTTGCACAATGTAGGCAAAAATACTTGCATGATGAGGATTTTACAACGGACATCATTGAACCAGAGAAAGAATTACAACCCCCAGAAGAAGGAAGAGCTGCTGACAGATTGAAGAGGACAACGTAGGAGCGGGATGAACTGTCAAGAAGAATACACAGAGTTAATTTGTAAGTATAATTTTCCTTTATTCGTTTCCGAAACAAAACACATTCACTGTTTTTCCTTATCCCTTTTTTTTCGCCCACAGCATACTTTTCTTTTTTTAATCGTAGTTTTTTTTTTACAGAGGCGAGATTAGCACCCATGCAGGAGTCCGCTGCTGCTCTCCGCCCAATTTTTCATCTGAAACACATCTGCGTTGCTGCATTGCTGGTTCCAGCGTAAAGTACGCCTCCCCGAAAATTGATATAAAATATAATTGTAAAATGATGTGGAATATATTTAGTTAACATAATGAAGTAATTAAACAATTTTCTATACTCAAATTAATAATATAAATGCTTGTGAATATAATTTCCAGTTATCCATTCAATTAGGTTAACTGAATTGTTCACAGTCATTTACATTATAAATTTATGTAAGAATATCTGTATGATGATTAAATGAAACATAGTATTGTAATAAATTATAATGTAAATGATTTGTGAGTATAATCGTTCATCACGAATAAAAATAATACAACATAGTTTTCTTTACCTTTTTATTTGGACAGTTGAATTACTGGTCCCGTTCATTCAATTCATAAACTTGTTCTTTCCCAGGCCTTTCATATTAATTTTTTTTTGTTGCCTTTCAGTACGATCTTGTATCTGTTTTCTTTCAATCGTGATTTTAGTTGCTTTTTTTTATTAGGCAATTGTTCATCGTTATAAGCACTCTCAGAATTTTTCGGAGCATGAGTGTTTTTTTGAGTTTTTGAAGAAGCTTCCTCTGTCCGGCCGGTCTTCGTTGTCCGCGAATGCGTGCTCTTCTTCAAGAACACTTCCGATTTTTCGCTGGAGCATCTCTACGAAAATTTGTGTGCGACTTCCGAGCGCCTTCCTGCCCTCGTCACTGCTTCTATAGATCGTCGTTGGAAAAATATCCAGAATATTCGGGGAAACACGGCATCACGACCCATCACACGCTCACAACTTTCCTACCACTTGCTTTTCTCCAACACAACCAAACTCGAAGTTTCCTCACAAATTAAATCCGCGGAAAAAAACAAATGATGTGCGCCGGCGTGCCGTAAGCGTATGTAAATCTCTTTGTTACTAGGCAAATCCTCCATTTTAAAAACTCTTTGCGTCACACTATCGCTTAAATGAAGTCGTAGGCTCCGCGGTGCCGAAGTCATGTGTGTGGCTGTTCCGGGTGACGGGTCATGCGTCCCTTGCGTATCGAAGTGCTCGAGGGTATTGCAGACCCCCGACTGCTCTTGGTCTCTGGCGATATCTCGAACATCATTTGCCTATCGTCTGATATAGCAGCGAGTTAGTGTGGTGGGATCTTTCTCAGGGCTCTGGAGCATTGTCTGAGATCTGAGCGCACAGCCCACCATACACGCACAGCCTCGACGGAAGTCGAGCCACTGTATCAGTGCAAAAAGGTAACGAATCAACACTCACAGCGCAGGCAAATGACTCGTAAACAGCCATGTCAGACGCGGCGACAACCGTCCGTCCGAGAGACACTCTAAGGAAGTTTTGATCTCTAGACGAAATTCGAGTCAGCTGCGGTGACTAGCGGAGAAGCTTAGTATCTCGCTAATTTGGCTTCCGGAGCACTTACTCTCTGAGCGAAGGTGGCCATGCGACCAATTTATTCACGAGACCATTCCATTATAAAACTGGCGAGGAGACTCCGTCACGTAAAAAGATCTACCACGACCTTGTTAGGTCTACCGAGAAAATATACGAATATATATTCCGAATACCTGACCAAAGTTTGGCACCCGAGACGCCCCCTTACCAGTACTTCCTTCAGTGTTGTCGTCGCACATTTCACTTAGCCCACGCGCCGATTCCTTTCCAATGTCCGGAAACGGTGCGGCATATCTGAGTTATAGTTGCGTTGTTTGTGGGACTGGTGAGAGAGGTCAGCACCTGCATAGAGAGCCGAGTGTATGGAGGATGTGAGGGTGAGAGCGGTTTTGTCTCGAAACCGGTTGCTGATATTGCGATGTTTTGGGCGCTAAGAACGTGTGGATCAACTGGAGATAGGAGTATGTATTACGTGGCGTATGTTATCATGCCATCAGCGTACCAAGTGAAGTCTTACGCCGTACCGCAGTCGGGTCGGAATGTAATGGGCGCCGAAATGCAATGTCGCACGGAGTTGAATTGCGGAGACCATCATCAAGTATTAGTAGCTCTGCATGTATTGTCTCCTCGCTTATGGTCGCCATTCAGTGAGTATATTTCGAATGCAACATGTTGCATCAGTGGCAGACGAGGAAACACAAGTCAGCACTCGGAGCCTGAACCTATGAGCTTGAGCCGACGCCCCGCGCGCGCATACAGAAGTTAGCGCCTTCAATCGAGACGTCATGAACTATACCAATTGACAGCGGATCAGTCGCTCTCCTCTCTGTCTAGAGGAGTAGTATACCGAGTGCGTTTAACATAACTCGACCATGTCTCTTCTGCAGTCAAAACTAGCGGTTGCTTATCAGATAAAACCCAGAAAAATAGCAACTTGATTGGGTTGTATCGAGAAGTTCGTGTTCTTATCTTGTTAAACGTGATGGGCACAAACTATGGGTACCAAGCTTTGAGAACAGCCACATCAGTTTCATATGCGTCACTGGCATCTCACGTAAACAATGACATAGCACAAGAAATCATTACTCGACTCCTCATAAATTACGCCGTCCTGCAATCTTCCGACTGTCCAATAGGGAAACGCGACTCTGTCATCAAGGTCAAAATTTACGCACTTCTGCTACAACAACAGCTGCTATGTTACCGATCAGTTGTGAGGAGCGCGCTGCGCCACGGCTGCTCATATGCTGATGGTGGCGGCACTCTTTGATACCGTCAAACCACATTGCTCTATAAAATGTATCTAGTCCCGCAATACAAAGTGTCAGCAATGCTTCTCCAACACACCTGCTGATCTGCATTGTATTATGTTATATTGTAATTTCGGTCCTGTGAGTGTATTGTACATGATATTATACTACTCTTTTAAAGCACTAATCAAGTCTCTTTTTACATTACTAAGTCTTGCATTCTGTAGAGCGAATACACCTATTGATGAATATTTTTCTCATAAAACATCTCTACAAATTGAAAATGCAGGGACCACGATATATCATACCATATCTATTAAACGTTATTAATGTAGAATGACTGCTTGAACCATATTCTTATGTTTACCATCCTAATGAAGTGATAACTAATGAATATCATTCACATTAGCACGTAGTAATAATTAAAAGCTGAGTTAGAAGATATGAGGATGTTAACAATTGAAAATTATCTACTTGTGTTATAGTACTCAGAAATGAGTTAGCTATAAATATAGTCAAAGCGAAATCTAACTCTATCATCTTATAAATAATTTATTATGATAATTGATCTGTTGCAGACAGTAAATTTCTTCTACGTGATTGCTCTAGTTGTATGAACATCAGTAGCTGCGATAGCAATCTCAGCAATTTGTAAAGACAGCATGAAACATTATGACAGAAGTTGAATTGTTGTACAATAAATAAAACAACCCATAATTTCTGTGTGTAAAGCAGCTAATTAATAATTTGAAGTAAAAGTAGCTTCAGTTGTTCTCTTTAATAATTTTTGTACCTTTTAATGAGAAACACAATGAAAACATAGTAGCCATTAAGAGCACTGAAGAAAACAGATGACAAATATTGTTTAAAGATGAAAAAAAATGCGAAGATGCGGTAGTATGTCATGCAGCTGATCGGTGAGAGCGATTAACACATAACAATTGGGCAAATTTAGACAGCAAGTAACGAGTGCGCACTAGATGATAAATATGGATGCTTGTGCTTATAAAGAGCAATGGGGTGGATCCCTGTGCAAAGAGTAACTGGAGGAGCACGTTTTTCCAATATGTGATGTATATAATGCAATAAGTGGCATTTTTTAGACTCCTTGAAATGAGAGGATGTTTTATACCTGAAGAAAGCTAATGGTAAAAATTGTTTTCTTTGAATATGCAGGATACTAGGAACCAGAAACTATGTTACTTTTATAGGAAAAGCGAAATACATCCACATTTTGCTTTGCAGGAAGTAGGGAGTCTCTTCATGATTCGAATGTAAATTCAGCTTTGAGGTGATACTGCAAAGCAGAGAGCAAAGCAGCGAGAGACCACTACACTGACACTGAAGAGAGTCTAGGCAATTACAAATGCTCATCGCACTGTAAAACAGAGAACAGATAAATAATGAGAGCTAATCAGCTTAGCAATCAGCTTGCGGATACGATGCACAACCAACAACTACCTGTTACACCATTCGCCGCCGACGTCGTCTTTTAGCTCCACGAAAGCCTGACCCAAACAAATACCAGTCACCTCTGCACATGGAAATGCCGTTTAAGCATAGGAAGCAGATGATTCGAGAGAGGAACATTCCACACCGAGATTAAGCCAAAAAGAAAAGTATCTGTGGCCCGTAGGAAGTGACAAGCTGAGGAAACGGAACAAGTGAATGTCTGTTAAAGTAAAATGGCTGATAGAAACGAGAACGACATTAATACGAAACCGATTATACTTACAAATTGAACAACATAGTCCTGTGTATTCTTCTGACAAGTTCATCAGCAAACTCCTACGAGTCTTCGTGGTCTCCATGTTTACGAGGTTTTTGAGGTTGGTATCTATCTCTGGTCCTGCTGATCTATTGGCGCTTCCTCTCTATGGCCGTATTGTCACTTTGTGCTCTTATGAGCAACCTGGGCCCTGTGGCTCTATATCTGCACTGCGCATGGGGCTCTTGTATCCTAACCATCGCCCGCGCCCTTCGTTTGGCTGTTCCTTTGCGTGGTGTGCCTTCTAACCCGGCGCTCTCGGCTTCTCCGGACGCGGTTTTTGCTTGTTCCTTGTTTTTGCTCCTGTGCTTTTTCGAATGACGTTTTTTTACTTTCGTAGCCCCTTCGTATGTTTGTTCAGTGGTGTTTTGCGGGTCTCTACGTTTCAGCGTGCGAGCATAACTATATTTATCCGGACAACACTTACTGGAAACTCGTACTCTTACGGTTGTTAGCGCCCCCAGCGTTTTTTCATTCCTATAGCGACTGGCACATGGCGAAGGTCAGTTGGAATAAATGCAAGCATGTTTGCAATAAGCTCCTCCTTCTGAGACCGTGGCACGAGTGTCGCCGCCATTAGAATAATAACTACTTGCGCGGAAATGTAGGTGCGGATACTTTTTTGGAGACAGCCATCGTAGTTTATGGCTTAAATAGGAGAATTGTAGATCCAGTAGTGTCTTCTGGCTTCATTTGTCGTCATGGGGTTCGTAGTGCTAGGTCGTAGAGATTCGGCTCCGTAGACAGAAGAGATCTCCTATTTTGCGCGTCTTATGTTTCTGGACGTTCGCTCATCATCTTGACAGTCCTTTGCGACAGCGTATTTATGTCTATCATAGCGAGCCTTCCTCGTGCTCGTATTGTAGCCTGTGTGGGGGTATTGGCCGTAACGATATCTCGGTGCTCGCACGGCGCTCGGAGGCACGGAGAGTGCTGACAAGTTGGGCTTGACAAGCGCGGGGGGCATCTTGCTGTCCGGTGACGCCCACGTCGAAGGCGTGGTGCCGACGTTTCGACCATTCTGTCGTGGTCGTCTCCGGGGCTGTATGTTCATACCAAGCAAAAAGAACTTACTTTGCACATGACTCTGCCACGGAAGCCTACGATTTCAGTATGTTTTAATAACTTAAAATCAGCAATTTATTAGTTGTGTATTTTTGTTGGCGAGTGGGTTGTGGCATTATTATGAGTTTTTAATATTACTGATATTCTTATGTCATGCAAAATTATCAATTTCACGACAATTTGCAGTAGAACATCTCTGACATCATTGACATATAAAGAATTTTTTTTTTAATCAGATGAATTAGTCGAAAGGGAATTTTCCAGGTTTGATTTTGATCAAGCTGCATATTCCATCTCAATGTGTCTCACAAAGGGACTGAATATGAGTCAGATGCCATTTTTCAGGGCAACAGCACATATTAAAGGGCCATGTGACGACGGTGTTGGTGGCAGTGATCAGATTTAATGCCGAGCTAGCTGCAACGCCCAATTATGAAGATCAACTTCTAACCTCTCTTCAGTTTGTGTGATATAGCAACTTCAGAACATTTTCCTGAGAATTTTTTTTACTGGTAACCCCCCAACCGAGTCGTGTGGAACCCTCCTCCCGCCCCGCTTCGCTCAGCAAGTGTTCGACGCATATTATGGCGGGAGCCTAAGCGGATTCTTACCCTCGTTTTCTGTCGGCGGGCCATCCCCATGCAAGCCCGTGGTGGAGTCGTAGGCCTGCGTTTCTGGAGCGGGCCGCCCCTCTTCCAGGCAGAGGCGGTGAAGCACAGGGGGCTCTCAGCATGACCGTCTGATGCCGCCGCGCCTTCCAAACGCGAATTTCAACCAGCCGGTCACCAACCTCAGGCAGCAACGGTGTTCATCGCGATGATGGATTGGAAAGCCAATCATTCCATACCAGCGTCGGCGACGATAGTCATAACGCGGTATGACTTAGGCGCGAACGCATCGCCCTACCGCCTGAATTTCGGACGAGTGCCGCAGGGTCAACTTCCCTGCCGCAAGAAGCTTCGAATGCTACTTTGAGAGTAATGAGCAAGCTGAAGCGAAGTTTTATTAACTTGAGTATTGTCCAATGCAAATCTGACTGAATACTCATGCCGAGGCTAAGAACTCCAATGACCACGCAGGCGGCCGAGTCAAGAAAAGAAGTGACTCGAGTGCTCGGCTGAACTATCAAATTCGAATCGACCACTTGTGTCCAGTTATGAAATCGAAAATCTACAGAGCGGCGCCTGGTAACAGCAAACCTCGGTACCCTCCCTCAAAACAGCGTGTATCCTCCCGATTCGCGGGTTTCATTTCGCCGAGCAGAGTGGCGGCGTGTTTAAGCCAATCACGGAACCCTTTCCCCCCTGGCAGAATGTCCGTTGTTATAAAAAAACTTCGCCCTGTTTTCACTTCGGATTCGCCACGTGCGCCGCTGACTGTTTGGTCGTAAATTTGTATCACGAGAGGACTCAATTAAGCGTGGGGTTCATTTACGAGCGGTCCGCATGGATTGAAACAGTGGGCCACCCACTGACATTTTGGCGCGGGGTGTCCTGCCTTGAAATCGCATACAACCCCTCGCCTCAATAGCCGAACGTGCGCGGGTACCTTCGACCCCCCTTTCGCAGCTACGTCCCGGGCGTCTGCTTTGCCCCCTTTTTTTTTCATGGAAAGTTCATGGAAAAAATGAGACAACACTGGAAAGAGTTACAGTATCTGGAGATCTGCAATTGCCAGAAGTTACAGAGTATATAACCATAATCTATGAAAATAACTGGTGGCTGGCGTATGTTCTGGCAAAAGATGAGAGGAAGGATATATTTGAAGGGATTTTTAAAGCCAGCTGGTACAACAAAATCTTTGAGTGAAACACGGAGATACTACAATTTGTCAGTGGAAGAAAGACTACCAACTCCTGAAGCTTTTAAAAACTGTCAACCAACTAGAGTTCTAATGTAACTTCATCATATTTTATAACTAAAGCAAGTCGTAACCAGACACTCTATTGTATGGGTTATTATGTATAAAAATTGTCATGTGAGCCCTCTGCAGTCCCATGTTTAAACTTGCACTATCTGTTTGGGAACATATACGGATTGTTCTTAATTTTCTATTGTTAAAAATATTTTACTCAAAAGTTGTATTTTCTAATATTTCATTCATACTACCGATGTGTGAAATATCATCAGAATCTTAGATGATGTAAAATGATTGTGATGTTTTAATGTGATCTATTGGTCAATCGCGCAGAGCCATTTTGGACATTTTTTTAAAAACATTGAGTTGCAGTATGCGAGCTCGGGATTGTTGTCGCCAAACTGAAGGAAGGGAATAATTTTCCGGGCCTAATTTGTTTTATTGGTTTTCCTGTGGTGTCTTAGTGTGAGAGATAAGTGTTCTGAATTCGTTTTGTGTCGTCTTTAGAGTTGCGATTTCTTGGTTTCCTATTTGGAATATATCGCTCTTGGGGGATTGTTCTCGAACTTCTGTACGTCTGTATCGTTACTCCTGCTTATTGTCAAATGAATGTGCAGATTTTGCGTGCAGACCTGTCCTACTCTAAACCAATATTTGTGTGCGTTTGAATCACGGTTGGCTTTTAAGTAGTGTGATAATATTCTACATAAACTCTAAATAATACAGGAAAGTAGGTGACAAAATAGCACCACTAGGTTATAAATGTTATGGATAGGGCTTTAATATTCCATTCTAAATTTGTGGGAGACATATTTTCCGTCCTTACACACATGTCCTCGAACACTTCTAGTTCCTCATTCTACGTCTTGATACC
>BOPP01000662.1:0-18659 GCA_017312745.1 Gryllus bimaculatus | reverse complement strand
TTAAGTTTTTCAAAATATTTCACATAATTTTACTTATAATATTAAAAATTCATATTCCTAATAGTAAAGAGTTATTTAGAAAAACATATTTTTATTATATTTAATTAATTTACAATGTATGGTGGTATAATAATAATAAAATAATAATAAATAATATACCCCGCCTCGTGTGGTGTCGCGGGAGATTTAGAGAATAGCACCACGGACCTCCCCCTGTGTAGAAGGCGACTAATCGGAGCAGCTGGTCCGCTTTGTCACTCCCCTAAACATCCGTCAATTCCCACAAACTCTGTGTGTCATTGGCTCCACTTACTTGTGGCCCACACATCTGTTTTCTGTCTGTAGGCCAATCTTGTATCGGCCAACTCTTGTGTTTCCGCCCCGACGCTATTAGGTTGCGAGCGGCTAGGGAGTCGTTTCCATTCTTACCCTTCTATTCTAACTCTGTCTTCTCTGTCCCCCCTTGTTCCTTCCATTTCCTTAGGCTGGCGGCTTTAGCTCAATAAACCGCTAGGGGAAGGTGACCCTGCAAGAAAAAACCCAGATGGAGGATCTGTCAGGATCGATCATTTACGGTGCAGGGAAATCGGAGCCCCAGTACCGGCGGTCGGCTGCGTGCGCAAGGCAGGCCACCGGGCGTCGTCATCCAGCGACTGCAATGCCAGGGGGTGCGGATCCTCGGCACCACTGGCAGATAGTGCTACGAGTGATAGCAAGGCTTCGCGGGACTCGTATGGAAAGTCTGCGAAACTAGGGTTGAGGGAAAACCTTAAAAACCCCTCTCCAGAAAAAAAGCCCAGGAGTTCAATGCCAAAAGAATGAAAAGTTTGGAAAATCAACAAACTATGGATGACCTGTTCAAGAACACCGCAGCAGTAACTTAAAGTACCTTGTACAGTAAAAAGAAACTGAAGGAAATTTCGATAAAAGTGAGCCTTTATGAATAGAGAGGTGTATTAGCCACCTTGCGCTGGATCTGCCCGTAAAAGACATACAGAAAACTCTCATCTGGACCTCTTGATAGAAAACAGTTAATGACATCAAGGTAAAAAAATTACTAGAATTGAAGAAAATAGGCCACTATAGATGTTGTAAGTGCTCAACGCCACACTGAATTACCTGTAAAGGTGTTGTAGTTTGCATGACTTACTTAACTGCAGTGAAGAGGAAATTAGTTCAAGAAATAGCTTCTCGAGGAGTCATTGCCTGTTCGTAGGCTAACAATGAGGCGGGGATGACATATAATTCCTTCAGGTCCCCATTGTCCTGACGTTTCAAGCGTTGTACGTTTACTTAGAGAAGATTAAGCAGGCATTCATCGTCTAAACCGTACGAATTTCATTCCTCAACCAATGCCAGTTGTTTTCAATGTTTAGATTTTGGACACCCAGCATCTAGATGTGCGAGAATGAAAGTATTTATTGTGGTAAGCCATTTCATAGTGATGATCCCATGCCCTAGATCCTATCAAATGCATTAATTGCCAGTGGACAACATTCATTCGAGGGGTCAAGAGACTGCCCTATTAATAACAGGGAGGCAGGCAATTCAAACAGTTTAAAGGCCAGACAAAAGATCAGCTATACTGAAGCAAAAAAACTGTGAGTTCTAAAAATAAAGGTAATATTACATACGTGTAGCAGTTACTAAAAACACAAAATTTACTTCTTTAGTAGTGAAAAGAACTAATGCACTCAACTCAATACTAATGGAACTAAAACTCAAACACTCAAAGTGAAATATAAATGGAAAATAATCTTCAAGGACCCCCACCAAATGGAGGCAGAAAGTTAATCCAGTAGCTGCGCCTGCAGCCATAACCCAGCAAAGTGAAGTTAGCGACAACAGGCTATCGAAGTCGATCGCCTCAGTTCTCCTAAGAACACGAGGACAAACATTCCTCAAACAAAAAATGAAATCGATGACCAATGATCAAAGACACAAACCACTGGCTCTGAGACAAGTTCGATTGCGATAAGTCTGAAAAATATTGATTTACCAATCCATCGATCTTATGCAAAACTCCGTTAGAAGAGAAAGAAGAAAGATGGCCAAAAGGAAAACCAAGAAAATAAACAAGATCTACGTATTCTACAGCAGAAAAAACGCCATTCCAACCATGGAAAATATAATTCAGTGGAATATCAACGGCTGTATCTCGCATTACTGTGAGCTGAAAATTGCTACTGGCCGAATCAACACACCAATGTGTATGTACTTACAAGAAACTCATTTTAAACCAGAAGGACCGTTCAATTTTAGAGGATATAAAACCTTTCGCAGTGACGTAGAACCTGATAGACGAAAGCTAGAGGTGGTGTTTGCCATATTGATCAGCAATACTCATCCTGCTAGTCGTCTTGATCTCGGACACACCTCTACAAGCAGTAGGCTGTAACCTACACAAGCATTGAAGATGAGGTATGTTGCATGATATTACCCGATGCCTCATGGCGAAATGCAAGATCTATAAGACCTGATCGATCAACTAACAGGACTCCATTTCTAATTCTAGGCGACTTCAATGCTCACAGTACCACATGGGCTGGTTCTAGGACAAATGACTCCCGGTCGCAGAATCGCATGACCTGCTACTTACAACGAATACGTACTTTTTAACACAGGAGCAAAGCACTTCATTTTAATGCTAGAATTGGCTCATTCTCAGCCATAGATCTCTCAATATGTAGTCCAAATCTTGCAACTCGGCTGGACGATGCGAAAAACCACTTGCCAGATCTTCATCAGAGTGATCACCTTTCCTCTGTTGCATATCATCAAACATTGCCAAAGAACCAGTACACTTACCAAAACGTTGGATGTACCAAACCCGCGCAGACTGGCCCAGCTTCACCAGACATATACCACCCAATAAATGTCAGTTGGAAAACTCAGAGGAAGACGTTTACCGATTTTCACCAACACTGTCTTATTCTTTCCGCTGTAAAATACATTCCACAGACTAGTGGCCGCTCATCTAGGATTCCAGGACCATGTGGATACGGAGACAAAGAAGCAATAAGTGAGAAAAGAAAAGCCCTCAATAGATTAGACGTGCACCAACCCCAAGACAATCTTATTGCTTTCAAGCGTCCTGCGTGCGCCTCGCTCGCAGAAAAATACTAACAGCAAAACGATCAAGGCTGGGAAAAGTTACGTAACAACCATAATCGGACGACCAAAGTCACGGAAATATGGCAGGAAAAATCCGCTCAATTTAGCTGGGAAAAATGTTTCAGCCAATTAAACATGCATTTGAACACGAAGGACAACTAATTATGCAACCTGACGAAATAGCCAGTGTATTAGCCACCCAATACTCCAAAGCCAGTGACACAAGTAAGCTACCTAAAGACTTTCTCGACAAAAAAGAAAAGAGGAAGAAGAACAATTTACTTGACTTTACACCCAATATAGATAAGCCATATAACGCTCTTTTCACATGGAGAGAATTGCAAGGACGCCATAAATGCAGTGGAGACACCGCAGCAGGATCAGGGACAATATTCCCTTACAGCATACTACGTCGATTACCGAAGGAAAATACTGTCCCACTTTGCTAATTATATACAATAACATTTTGGGACACAAATAATTACCCCAAAGTCTGGAAAGAAGCGATAATAATTCCAATTTTAAGTCAGGCAAGGATCCATTAAAATCCGTTGAAAATTATCGCCCGGTATCGCTGACAGCTGTCTAGGAAAAATATTGGAAAAAATGGTCAACACCCGGCTAACATGGTGTCTCGAAAGAAACAACCTTCTAAACATACACCAGTGCGGATACAGACAACATCACTCTACAATCGACCAGCTAATATATCTGGAAAACGAACATTCAGAAATACCTTCATAAAAGAAAACATATGTTACCGTATTCTTTTGACCTTGGAAAAGCTTCGATAAGACCTGGCGAACCATTAACATTCTGAGACAGCTATATAACTGGCAAATAAAGAGGATATCTACCAAAATTCATATCCAGCTTCCTTAGTACCAGATCTTTCAAAGTTCGCGTTGGCAGTCTTATCTCAGAAAGCCACTTACTAGAGAACGGGTGTACCGCAAGGTTCCTTCCATTGAAGTGGCACGCTCTTTATCATAGCGATTAACGGGATGTTTGACGGCATAGAAAGCGTTCAATAGGAAAATGCATGTATGTAGATGACATTGCTATATTTTACTCAGCCAAATCACTGGGAATTTGCCGTCAAATTCAAAATGCAAATGCCATCAATAAATTAGTACAGAACGCCAAAAAACATTTACAGCATTTGCTTTCTCTATTTACAGCAGCCCAAAACGAATTGCGTTCCACTTCAGTCGGAAAAGGAAAAGTTTACAGAGATCCTGAGCTGACGCTGAATGTGTTCAACTGGCATACAATGAAACGGCAAAATTTCCTTGGCTGATTTTTGATAGCATTTAACATGGAAACAGAACCCCATCTTCATTTCTCAAGCACAAAACCTTTATTTCGTTAGCTACTACTTCTAGATGTTTATTGCTGTTTCTTTTTTTAATTGGATTGAGCGTTTTTTGTAATATCTTTTGGTTTGTTACGCATTAATTGTTAATTGTTTTGGATTCAAAAAACACCTCAAGAAAAATAAATTCTCATAGAAAAAGAGAAACTGAGTTATAAGACAGCTATTCAATTGTATTATGAAAATATAATGTCTTGATATATTTCATCGATATATAATTTACAGACCCGATTCCGAGTTAATTTATACAAAGTGTTTTTTGTGGACGGAAACCTCTAAACTCCAAAACATTTTTCTACAAAAGGAAATCTTCCGAAACCCGTAGAATTATTACCCAACTCTCTCGTCTCTCTTCCCGACATCAATGCCCGAACATCTTCATTGGATTTTGATTATGTTTTTTGTTTAATTGGTTGTAGTAGGAGCAAGGGGTTTAGTTCGGGGTGCATGCTTGGCCAAAGCAAATTGCACTGGAACAGAAAATACTAGCTATGGCTGAACTACTGTTCGGGTATTTTCGTTTGTTTTAGCGGGGAGACATTAGTTCTCTCTTAAGAAGTGGGTAGGGGAGAGATGTTGGGGCGGCAGTGTTACGTTCATCGACCCCTAAAAGGTCTCTCTTCGGCTCGAGGCTGAACGCCGGGGTGAGGTTGGGCTCTTAGGGGGTATTTGCGCGACCGAACTACTTGGGCGTGGAGCGTTAGAGCGCGCGCTTGTGCGTGGCGCAGAGCCTTCGTGATTGGCGGTACATTGCAATAGAAAGTAATAATAGAGAAGCCACATAACTTGAATTTGGGTACTGCAATTTGCCTGCGCAAGAAAGTATTCCTAGAAAACTTGGTAGCAGGTTCTGCCAAAATATTGATACTAAACTACAGATGATGATACACATCATATGTACCAATATCATACTCATATATACCAAACACCAAAATTGTATTATCGTGTGCAAAAGTATTTTGTGAAAACCCATGGTTTCGGTCTTACTCACTGCATCAGGAGATTTGAAAGCCCTCCTTGAACCTTTCTGCAAAGAACTGAAACGCTTGGTTGATTTAGTTGACGCTAATGGAAAATGTTATTTTATCTCCAGCTTTCATTGGCCAACCTACTCAAAGTACATACAGTTCGTAATCTTTAAAAACTCTCAGTTTCAAATTGTTCCTTCTCTTTTAAAACTGAATGTTGTCACTGCAAAAGGAAAATAAAAATTATACAGATTTTTATTGACGTGTCAAGTGTGAAGCAGAAGATATAGCTTCTGGTCTGTTCTATCAAGAACTAAGTAACACTAATCAATTCGATGGGCCTTGCGTATCAGTGACAGCAGAACTGACGGCACTCTTGGCCACACATAGAATGAAATCTTAACCTTTTAGGCTCAATGACCGGCAACAACGGATTAACACTTGATGTTCTGTACTTAACAGAGACCTCCTGGATTAAGTTATGAAATTACCACATTGACGAGGAGTTCGTATTAGTAAATGGATAAGGCTTGCCCTCTGTGGTAGTTCCAGAGCAGACAGCTGAGAAGGACGCTTGGCACCTACATGGGGTAAGTGTGCTTATTCAGTTTTGAAAGGGGAAAAACAGCCTGAGCAAAGAATTCCATGCATTCCCCCGCTTATCACAGATGTAAGATAAATAATTGTTGTGGAAGTACTCTATCTTCATTTGTATTTTGTTCTATTTCTTAATTTTTAGGTTGTTGCAACACGGTCATTAGCAATCTCATAATAATTATTTTCCTTTCTTCTGGTACTTCTTCCCCCTTCCTGCTTACGCAGTAGAGAGAAAATTATGTAATTGTCTGTGCGAAAAAAATAGAGAATTTTCGATAGAAAACTCTTATTACCACGGCACTGGGTAACAAAAAAATGCATAAATCCTGTTACTAAACTAAGGAAAAATCTTATAACACGTGGTGTTGACAAAAAAATCCAAGTTTTTGTTGTTCTTGAAAACCCAAACATCGATTGACGGCAAAACGTTCGTCCATTTTGTCGTCATCTGTGTACGGTGTATGTGATAACATTAGCACGTCTAAACTATGCGTACGATTTTTTCCAAACTGAATAAACCGCTGTCGTTTTATGGCGAGAGAACCTGAGTCGAAGCTCTGTGACTTTTGCGAAACATTCATTAATTTTAGGGTATATAAGATAAGCTCCACGGAACATTTTGTTCATTTCCTCTTAAAATGGCTCCAGGTTTTTCTTTTAATTTCGTGTAAGAATTGCAGGGAAATGCATTTAAAAATGTCGGCATGGGGTTTCGAGTTCACTGTTAATTTTGAATTTTTGAAAAATTGCAAAACGTTTCAAAATTGTTCGACGTCTTGCTTATAAATTAAAATTGAAGATAGAAATTTTTTGTCCTCCAAACGAAAATTTTATTTTCCACAATTAGTTCTTTCATTTAAGTCCGTGTACATTTGTTTGAAAATCACCATGCAGTTAAAAAATAACAAAAAACAAGAGTTTCCTTGAAAAAGGCTACAAATTATTTCTATTAAACTTTTGGTAGGGATAGTGATCAATTGTACTCTATGAGCTGACACAAACGTATTTTGCTCTGTTCTTTGTGTTTTTTAAAACATTTGCAAAAAATTATAATTTTTTGGCCAGGCCTCTCACTTTGTGTTTAATATTTTACACGAACGCAATTTCACAAAAATCTTTAGAAATTCTCCAAAACACTCATTTAATGTTTTTATGGAAGCGGCCAAAAAAAAAAAATATTTCTTTTGAAAAATTTTTAATCAGTATACTCATTCATTCTTCTTTTTCATTAAACCTTTATTTTGTGAGACTAGTATTCTCCTTTCGTTATTGCAGTAAAAAGGTCAAGTTAAGGGGGCGCGTATAAAAAAACATGGCTGGGCTGCCCCCTACTCTAATAGAGAGTGTAATCATTGCATTAATTCCGCATACTTTTATATTTTAATTTGGGAAAATGTGCAAATGCATTGTACTATTTCAAATCCTTAGCTTTATTGCTACAAATTTTAATGTGGGCTTGAATTCACAATATTATATCAAATATATAACAAGGTATACAACTTTGCTTCGCCGTTTTTCCTCAAAAATATGACCCTTTATTGAACCAAAATTGCTTCACAGATATTATTCAAAGTAATGTCCATCGCTGGCCACAACTTTCCCATCTTTCCGCAGTTGTGCGAATGCCGGCGTCGAAAAAATTGTTCATCTTTGGGGCGATTCCACGATCAATCCACTTTTTTTGACATCTTTCAAAGATCGTGAAGTGTTGCTCAGGCCAGGTCGTGGGCCATTGATCGGAACAAGTGATATCAGAGGGAGCAACGTCTGGAGAATACGGCGGGTGGGGTAGGACGGTCCCATTTCAACGGTTTCCAGGGTACGTTTTGACCCACTCTTCAACGTGGGCCTAGCATGTCATGCAGCAAAATCACCTATTCGTGCTCTCGCTATATTGGGGTCGTTTTGTCTTTTCAATGCTCGGCTCAAACGCCATTAATTGCGTTCGATATCGATTCCACCTTGTGATGTTTCACTTGTTAAAAGCTCATTGGTACACGACGCCGAGCTGGTCCCACCAAATGCCAGAGCATGATCTTGGGCCCATGAATTGTTCGGTTTGGCCCGTCGACGCGTGAAGCATGGCCGGGATACCCCCATGATTTTTTCCGTTTAGGGTTATCGTAATGAACCCATTTTGTTCGTCCCCGGTCACAACACGATGCCAGAAAACCCTTCCCGTTTTGCCTCTGAAGCAACTGTTCAACAAAAACACACAAACGCCTTTCAATGTCTCTCGCGTTTTCAACTTTCATATGGGACCCATGTTCGTTCTTTCTGAATCAATACCCATGCTTTGAGACGTTTGAAATGGCTTGCTGTGTCACCCCAATGGATCGTGCCAGGTTCTTCTTGAGTTTGACGCGTTTTCACTCAGCAATGCCTCCAAATTCTGCAATCCTCAAAAACTTTCACTCTTCCGCACTATGCCGGTCTTCCACGTTAAAGTCACCATTCCTGAAGCGTTGAAACCACTCGCGACACGTTCTCTCCACTAATACAGTCCTCACCATATAGTTACTGGAGAGCATTTCGATGAGACTCAGGCGCAGTTTTCTTTCATATTGAAACAAAAAAAGCAAGCCTCCCCAAATGAGAGAATTCGGCTCGTACACTGACATTTTCAATCGCGAACTACGTTACGTTCACACACAATCCACTAATATTTGGAATGGGGTTATGTTGCCGAAGCTCAACAGCTAACTGCCTGACGTCTGCGATCTGTTTATCGCAACGTTATTACCACTTGTAGCCAACTATTGAAAAACGGCGGAAGCAAAGTGTACACCTTGATTTTAAAACGTTATAGCATGAAATGCTCCAAATCTCATTATCTTAAAACATGGAAGTACGTTGTTTTTGCAGAGACCTCAATTATTTAGTTATAGCAATTGACATCACTTTTGTTCTTTGCACAATTAGTTTTCTATGCCTACATTCACAATAGGTGTAAACAATTCAAAACAGATGAACAGAAGTAACGTTTCTATTTTTACAACTGCATAAAATTATAACAACGAATTATCAATATAAGGTTAATCGCTTGAAAAACGCTTGAAAAATAATTTATGTTTATTAGTTGAAATTTTAGGTTGTATACTTACCAATTTCATGTCGATATATTTAAACAAGGACATCAAACGTTGAGTTTATAATTTTAATGTGTAGTTTTAACACAGTTTCTAAAATTACCCTAAATCGAAATACTCGAAGAACAATGACACAACCTTAGGAAGGGAAGGACGTTGATTTTTTTTTTGCCCCTGAGGGACCTTGAAAACAAGCTGTGCCCACTGCTAACAGCACAGCTTGTTTTCAGAGCCCCTCACCACTGGGATCGACTCTCTCCCGTATATCAGTTAATGTGGTCAGCAGCACTTGTAGAAATTAATTTTCATGAGATACTGAGAAGGATTTACGACCTCGTGAGATACTGAATGTTTGCTCTGATTTTCATTCAGAGTTCTGAATGTGCACAACCAGAACTTTACGTAATTCTTATCTCGAAGATAAGAAAGAAATTCAAATTCAAAACAAATATCTGATATGTAGAGATAGTGTTTAATCGTTTTTTTGTTGCTGATTGCAAGTGGTTTGCAGAAAAAGTATATTTGCTAGTGATTTTTGTTAAACATTTAAAATTCTGTACATTACCATTAAAGGAAACAAACAACGGTAAGTGAACAAAGACTGTTTCGATTTCATTTTGATAAGCATGGAAGAACGACATTCAAATGAGTCGCCACCTTATCTGTTGATAAAGAAATTAAACGACACTCTTTTACTTTTTTAATGGAACTAGTTTAATTTGTCTAGTATGTGCATCTGCCTTTGTCGTAATATACAAGTACACGTAGGAATAATAGAAGTACAGTCAGAATATAACCAGTACACACAACATACATAAGTCTTCGTTAGTAACAAGTGAAAAATTATTTATTTTTCAGAATATTTGTAACGACATTGCCCTACCGTTTCCAGAAGCGCTTAAACCATATTTCACATAAGCTAAAACCCACAATTATCCAGAACCAAACTTCCAAGTATTTGAGGCCTAAAAATCATCTACCTACACTTCATATTCACGAATCCTTTCCAAGATGAATTTTTGTTTTATTCATCCTTCATGAATTAACATATTATTTTAGAATTAAATTTATGGACGATTAAACTGACCCATAATTTTGTCGCTAAGAACTTTTTTGATCATATTTACGTGCTGTGTAAAAGCAGTGACTTGATTTGCGAAAATATGACCTAAAGCTCAATTTACGAAAGGTTAATGTCCTTTAAAATGCTACAGGGTAGGAAGGAATCACGGGGCGTGCGGTAGCGCCATGATACAATGCAGCCACTTTTTTCGCCACGGGAAGGTTCCGTTGGCGGAGAGGAACCGTTCGGATGTAACGTGACTCTAAGCGAACGCCGTAAAGAACATAATCATTGTGCTGACTAGTTAAAAAGACGTGCTAACATGACAAGTTTGAAACATATCTCTGACGTATTACAGCATGTATTTTCACACGATTTAGGATAGTTTCGTTTCGTTTCTTTTCGTCTGGATCACGAATCAGATTAATTTTTACTTCCCGTATACGAATAACACGGAAGTAATAAAATGTAGTGTAGGGAAAAGTTGTGCAATGCGCCAAACCGGTTCGAGATTTCAACTGGATATACACTTTTTGGGATTCCTGATACCGAAAAGAATTGTTGTTTGTTTGTTTTTTAAAACGTCCGTCGTCTGTCCTCCGT
The DNA here is from genome assembly GCA_017312745.1 of Gryllus bimaculatus. Taxonomy (NCBI): domain Eukaryota; kingdom Metazoa; phylum Arthropoda; class Insecta; order Orthoptera; family Gryllidae; genus Gryllus; species Gryllus bimaculatus. Next base: position 7,850 of record BOPP01000662.1, on the reverse strand, counting down.
CCGTGTGTGAACCACCACCAGCCCCTACAATCATGCGTAAGATTTTTTTCCAAATGACGAAACCCCTGTCCATCTGGCTGGAGTAGAGATTAGAAAGAGATTTTGAAAAACATCTTTAAAATTGCGGGGTACATACATTAAAGACCCCGGATATTTTCAAATTTTTAAAAAAAACGCTAAAATTTATTTTCTTTAAATTTCTTGTAACAATGAGAGAAAATATACTTTTAAAAGTGGCATAGGTTCCGATTTTCACGCGTTAATTCCGAATTTCCGAAAACTTCAAAAATAAGAAATTTTAGGTGTCTTTCTGCAATTACAAATTAAGGATAGAGATGTTTCCTTCAAATGAAATTTTTGTCCATAATTAGTTCTTGTATTACGCGTCATGTACATTTTTTGAACATTTTAGTAGTTTTGTGCCAATATTGTGTGCCAATATTTTGCAATTTTAAATAGATAACAGAAACAATATTTATCAAAAACGGTCTTCAAATGATTTCTTTAAAAACGTTTCGGTAGGGATAGGGTTAAATGCACTCTATCATATGTCATAAATGCCCTAATACTCTATTTCTTTTGTTTTTTTCTTCACAAATTACAAAAATTTAATTTTTTGTCTTGTCCTCACATCGGAATATTATTACAAGCGCGATATCTCTCCTGGTTCTGAGAAAGTTTTAATGTCCACTTACAACATTACCCTAATTAAGTCACGAGTCGCAAACAATCTTCAAATTTTGAAAGTAAAGGTACGTACTCAGGGTTCTGCAAAATTTCATCTATCGCCGAACACAATGATTTTTGCGTTATATTTCTGGCATCTAAGAGAAGGGTGGTCCCAGCACTTTGGAGACGTAATGCATTGAAATGTTGGTCAAACATAATTAGAATAACAACCATATGCACTTAAAAATTTTTTGCCTCCTCTGCCCCCATTAAAGCAGCATTCTATATAAATAATTTCACATTTGGATGAGCTAAAAGAATGACACGTTGGAAAGGTAATTAACGTAAATTTATTATTCTGGAATATATAATTGGAAACATTATTTCAGTAGTCATCTGAGTAACAATTATCATGGCATCTCCAAACCTTACCTAGAATGTCACTTTGTGGAAACCACTTCCCCAATCGTACATTGCTTGGTACACCTCGAAGGTGGTATGCTTCTACCTTCCACAATACGTTTTGTTTCAATTTGGAAAAACATTTCAAGAAGGATTCACATGTTGACTCCGGCATGTCTACACTTCGCACATTTGTCCCCAAACTAAAGTAAATGACACCATGGCGAGCAGAATCAATAAAAGTTCCCAGGTCCGGTATGAAGATTTTGAGAAAACAATTAATTTGTGCAGGCATATCATTTTATTTACATGAAAGGAATTAAAAATATTGCAAACCATTTTTAGGCTAAAGTTAATCTTTAAATGACTTACCTCGGAAATTTGTTGTGGATTTTTTATGTGTATTCCTCCTACTTCAATAGTGTTAGGCGTGAAAGGACGTGGATAACTAAAAATAGGGTTAATATGGAGGAAAAGGAAAGGTGTATTAGATTCCAATTCTTGAATACTAGGAATAGAGGGTCTTGAAAATGTTCTCTCAATACTGCATCCATTTTTGTAAAACATAAAATCTTCTAAAGAGATTTACGAACTGTTGTGTAAAAAGTTGAGAAAGTGACCACGGAATTTTAAAGAATCGTAATACGATATTAATTCTGGAATGTAAGATAATGTACTAGGATTTCCAACAGAATCTGCCTTCCATGGTACAATTGTGCTTGGTACAATGTGTATTGCAGGTGCTTTGAACTTGTGCAACAAGCCGTAGGTACATTCAGTGAAGAAGGATTGATATATGATGAGATCAAACTCTTCCTTATTGTGTATTAGCTTTTTAATATTAGGATCTTTGAGAAATTTTGCATAGCTCGTGTAACACACATTGAAGATGAAGAAGAGAAAATTCATGAATGGCTTGTCCTTCAATGCAAATAAATTCATACCTTTGGAATCTGCAAAGAAAGATTTGAATTTGAAACCGGGTGTCTTTATTTCTCTATGGTCCACGTATAAGTATTATTACTACCAGTCAATACTCAAATTTGTTAGAATTTCTATACAATTATCTACAAATTTTATTTGTAAATTGCGTGAAGAGTGTCGAATACCACAGAGCCGCTTCTTTCGTAAGAACAGAACACCATTTTACCGTTCTTTAATACATAAGAAGAGAAAATTTGAAGAAAAAATTGGAGCCGATTTAGAGAAAATAATTGTTTAAAACAAATAAAACTTGCCTTATTTCAATTACATTTTCAATACAAAATTACGCAAAAACAACTCATATTTACGAAAAAATGGACTTTACCTTATTTCAAGATGTCTATAAGAAAGAGATTTCATTAAATAAAAAACCTCTATCTTCAATATTTTAGTTGTAAGAAAACGCCAAAAAACTGAACTTTTGAATTTAAAAAAAATCAGGGATTTAAACGAAAAAAATACCTGCACCATTCTCTGAAGCGTCTTTTGCGCTATCCGACAACAAAGTTTAATCAAAAATATTTTAAGATATTTTGAGGAAAACTTGTGAAAATGTTGTTGAGGCTTTATGTAAAAAAACTCTCCAAAATCAAAATATCTGTTTCAAACTTCGAGGGCCTTGAGTTCATTTAAATTGAATGAAGAATATCAATTTTAGAGATAATCGGCTGAACAGTTTTGGCGCTAGCTGTGACCACATACAGACGATCAGACGGACGGACAAACGCATTGTATTCAATTAACTTTTAGGTATGAAGGCATCACAAAACAAGAATTCTGACTGCACAACGTGTTACGGGAAGTAATCCACTATTACGAATAGCAACAAGATCTATCCACTTTTTTCTTCCAAGGTCCGTCAAATGATTTCTGTCGAAAATTCGCCAACACGATTACAGTATTTCTTTTTACGAAGTAAAGGGAAAAAGTAAAAAAACAGACATAAAAACGCGAAAGGAGAAACCTCATTTACGATTCTGCAATATGTAAAGAGAACGTCTCGGTCCCTCTGACGCCATTAATTCCGAGCCGAAATTGGCTTAGAAGTATTGACGAATTGACGTATTGACGCAAGACGAATGTATTGTAATGGCTACCACCGTCTACATGCTGTTGCCTCCGAAAATCTTCAGAACCAGGCCGCTGCGCTTTAACCTGTTGACCTAGTACTGCAACTGTCGGACAGAGGACTCTATAAAGAACAGCGACACTACGAATCGTACGCGTGACTGTTTCCGCTTATCATTTTCTTCACCAAATACATGAATTAGAGGTAACACCCGAAGTTCTCGACCATTTTGTTTGACGACCCCGCCGAGAGAGGTACTTCTAGAGAAGATACCATATTATCGAAGAACGTTGCAGTTACGTTGGACAAGGAGTTCTTATAATAGGTAATGGTACTTTAAATATACATATTTTACAATGATACTAATCAATACATAAGTGAATTAGAACAGAAATTGAATATTATTGTATTAAAGAAGAATGAACGTGTTTGAATGTTGTTTCAATTAATAAGACATGTAGGTATACATTGTATATAGAAATATATGTATATTATGATGGCAACGATCTAATACAAGGGATATTCTTGCGATACAGCTTTTTTGTTTTGTATATGCACCCTCTATGCCCCTCGTTACATATATGTAACAAAATTTCTGCTCAACTGGTATTTGCATCTTTTTGCACCAATTCGTAAATTTTATTTCTTTATTAGACGGCGACATTCTAAATGAAACATAAGCAAGTTTATTTCATTCTTGAATGCGAGATGTCTATTTAGCCGTAATCACTAAGGCATTGTACATTCCTGCACATTCCAAGCACTAAATGGTGTAAAAACGTGCTGCCAGAGGGCTCCAACGGCTCCTGTACGTGCAGAAACGCGACAAGAATGGGCGAGCGCTTTGGGCACAAAAAACCTCTTTGGCATTAGAAACATAAAATTCAATATTTGACAACTGGTCAACACGACAAGCTCTTCAATCACATTTTCATATCATTAAAGGGGGAGTCATGAATAGACTTGGGCGATGCAGTACTACAGAAAGAAGCAATGATCGGGATAATGCACCAGCACATCTGAATTCAGTGCAGAACCGGAGGGTCTGAGACGTAAACCTCGTCTACAGGAGTCGGAACATCCGAGTATCCATTGCAAGATTCACGTCGTGGGACGGTTGCGCGAGTCATTGAACAATCCACAATTATCTGCATTTGCGTGTACCTGCTGTTAGCCAAATCAGTAGGATTTAATAGTGAACATCCAAATTTGTATAAAAATTGAATTATTTTTTTTAACCAGTGCGGCTACACAACGGTCAAGATCAGGCGCCAGCTAACTCGTTTAATACCGCAAACGATATTAGCTAAAGCCAGAGGTTTTAAATAAGCGGAATTCTTATAACTGAAGGCTTGAAATAAAAAATAATGTAAGTCACATTTTCATACTTTCGAAAAAAAAAATGAGTTTTTAAACTATGTGATCAAAAGTATCCGGACACGTGGCTAAAATTGACATACCAGTTCGTGGCGCGCAACCCATCGGTTAAGTTTGAATTCAATAGTGTGTTGGACCACCCCTACCCTTCCACTCTCGCAGGCATACTTTCAATCAGGTGCTGGAAGGTTTCTTGGGGAATGGCAGCCCATTCTTCGTGGAGTGCTGCACTGAGGAGAGGAACGAAGGTTGCCTTTGTGTTTCGGTATTTGGCAACCCTGGTGTTGCAATCTGGCAACTGACTGCTCTATCGTAAAGTTGGATGTTTTGAGGTTATACGTACTGAGAACGTTGACATACGAGAACTATTTGCGATGTCTACAGTAACTTAAAAGATTCATCTTGGCCCAAAAATGGAATTAAATCGTGAACATTGTCGTGCAAATTTTTACAACTTTCGACGTGGATTAACTCAGCAACAGTGCATGAATGAACTTAATTCAAGTTTTGGCGACAAAGCTCCATCAAGGACCAGGGTTTATCGATGGTATGGTGAATTCAATCGTGGTCGTAGTTCACTCCAAGACGAATTTCGCGGAGGTCGTCCAAAATTAGCTGTAAGAATTTGATTGTAATTTATGGAAGTTTAATAAATCTATTCTGGTAACGACAAATTTCATTATATTAAAATTTACAATTAACGCGCTCTTTTACTAAGGTAGGAATAAACAAGGATAATTAAATACTAGTCGATACACCCTTAAACAAAAGTATTTTCCGTGTATGAAATCAAATACACATTAACAAAGACATTACTCATTACTTATTGCCGGGCCCTGGTAAGGAAAAGGTGGATAAATCGAGATTCTAAATATACAAAAATATCCTCAAACACGTGGTGTATCAAGAATCTATGTTTTGTGGGTCCTTAATACCAAAAAATCGATTAACGGCAAAATGTCTGTCTGTCCGTTCGTCTGTGCACAAGGCAAGCGCATAAACCGCTCAGACGATTTACTCCAAAATTGATGTTCCCCAATCGTTCTAGCTTATGTCGCAGACCCTAGAATTTGAAACCGAAATTTTAATTTTGGGTAGTACCTTAAAAGAAGCTCCTGGGACGTTTCCAAAATTTTCATAAAAAGGCTCGAATTTTTTTGATTACATTTTGTTGTTTATTGGGCATAGAACGTTTAAGAGAATGGTACAGGTCTTTTTTCATTGATATACCCGATTTTCCGAAAATAGAAAAAAATTAAAACTTTAAAATTGGATGTTTTTGTCCCAAACAAAGTCGGTTGTAGAAAATTAGCACTTCATAGAAAGTCATGTGTAATTTTTTGAAAAAGACGAGTAGTTTATTTTGCGATTGAAATTTATAAAAAAAAATATTCTCAAATATCGCTCCAAATTGTTTCATAGAATTTTTTTTCACTGGTAACGATAAAAATATAGTGCTAGTCACATTTTCGGGCACATATTGAAGATTTACACAAAATTGAACACAGAGATTTTTGCCTCAAAGTCTCTTGTACAACTTTAACTCTAAAAAACGTCATGTACAATATTTTCAAAGTTTTTGCGTTATCTCTGGTTGTAATTAACGAAATATATACAGGTTTTACGCTAACTACGGATCATGATTTTTTTTCGAGTATTTAATTATTTTTTGTTTTTAAAGAATGTAATGCTACAGGATGAAGAAATTATTTGTCAGATACTACGTATTTACGATTAGAGATGAACATTAACATTATATTTAAAAATTAATTGTTTGAAGCGATGAGAAAATAAAACCTTTGTATAAGGTAATGAATTCATTGGTTCTAATGCATTCGTAATGGGATATATTGGATAATATTTATTTATGGATGTTCCATTTATTTGTGAAATTAACTTGCTTATCTGTGCAAAGTGCTGGAAATAAAAAATGTTTATAAGAGTTTTCGTTTGTTTACTATTTCATTTTTTTAAACTAATGAATGAAATTGGCAGCAAAGATGAAACATTGTTGCGGACTTTCTGTTTTACTACGTTCCAAGATAACTATAACTGTTTAACTTCTTAATGAATTATGAAGAGAATAATTATGGTTTTGTTTGGTTGTATGTCTTCATTTAAAATAAAATAAAACATTTAAGAATGAACTTGAAATATCTTGGGACAAGGAGAAAAATAATTTATGTATTCGAAGCAAGCAATAGTGTTCCATAAAGAACGCCTTAGAAGAACTTCCATGAAACCAGAACAATGGAATCTCAAAAGCAGTTCTATTTATTTAAAAAATGGCGCATTTAGCAAGAATTGATAAGAAAATATGTGCTTTTTGTTGGCAACGCCCACAAAGCGCATGCGCGCTTTGTTGTCCGCTCTCATTGACTGAGATGGGATGATATAGACAGAAATGCTATATAATGTTATTACACAACCGTTACTAAGGGACGAGGAAGTAAGTGCTGTTTTAGCACCTCTTGTTCTTTCTGATATATTTTTTAAGAAAATATTACCAAATGTAGAGACAATTTTATTGCACACATTTTTATTATTAGAATACATATACATATACATATATTAGAATACATATACATATATTAGAATACACATACATATACTTCATCATAGAAGCATATTATATTCTAATCTAATATCTAAAAAGCAATGTTTGTTTGTTGGATTATATTTTATGCGCTTGCATATTGTTCAACCGATTGCGATAACACTTCACCAACTTATTGCTTGCACTTGCGCGAAAGATATAGGGATTGTAAAATGGAAATGTGCATATGTCTGTCGCATGTAGACGCAAAATGGGAGCGTTGTAGATGATTTCGGTATGACGGTTCAACGGTTCGGTATGACGATTGAAAAACGGGTTTTGACATTTTTGGGAGGAAATGGGGTTATATAGCGTTAACTCTGTAATAAACATGAGTCAAATGCCATTTAAAGATCGAAAATCGAACCTTGTGTTCAAACGTTATTGGTAATGTAAATTCCCCCTTAACAGTGTAATTAGTTAAATACCAGTGTAATTAGTTAAGTAATCTGTTAAATTTTCCTACAAGTATTCTTAGGTACATTTAGCCTAAGAATATGATAGATGAGCAAAACCTCGTCCTATTTGGAAATGCTCGTTGTAAAAATTGGACTCGTTTTTTTATTTGATGGTTTCTGAAAATGCACGTTATCAAGTTCATTTTCACCCAAAACGTTTGTTTTTGAAACACTCCACAAGAAATTATTTGAAGCAATTGAATAAATTATTGAGAATAAGTTTGAAACTGAATCATTAATAACGTTAATAACGTAGCTTTCTCTAACGTTCTTCAAATAACTTCACTTTTTTCGC
>BOPP01000661.1:0-18668 GCA_017312745.1 Gryllus bimaculatus | reverse complement strand
TAATAGCCGCAGTGCGAAATGTATATAGAGAGAAGTACCACCCAGGTTTTTACATAAAAATAGGAAAAAATTTCTAAGACTTGGTCAGTTTTCTTTTTTAAATGACTATCTAGTGCGGTTGTAATTAATTTCAGCTCATTGTAATTATTATTCTAAATATTTGATAGAGTATATTGATACAAAATACGTTCATACAAAAGCTCTGCATCACACTTTACTCTCTGTTTTTACAATATATATGTATATTCGTACGTACATGCAGTAACACTCTTGAGTGTGCGGACGTGCAGATGTGTGTTTTTGCCTTTCCGTCACTGACGTCTAGACCTCTTCCCGTGCACCATTCAAGACGAATAAGGTATCAATCGAGGCGTCTCGGTCTCCTGACGGTGAACTAATATTTTGTTTTCGGGTCACTCTAGAAGATTTAAAGAAATTTCCAAAAACGTGTATTTTCGCCGCCGTAATAATGCCAGGAATTAAACCAACGCCTCCGAATTCATCTATGAAGTTGATTAAATACCAGAACCCAAAGCTAGTTTCTGCTGAATACGCTACTATGTTCTTTCTCGACGTCGGCAACACTGATAGTGACATCTTTATGTGAACAACTGAATTAACAAGTACATCGCGCTGCAGATTGATTTCAATGTAGAGTCGAATTATTATCGTATTTTTCAAAATACATTTGCGAATACCTACGAATAGTATTGCCTCGGAACTTGAAGGATTTCAAGTGAATATGGAGAAAATAAAACTGCAAGTAATGCTAGAGAATGAATGAAAGTTACGTTGCACTTCGCACTACATACGTGTGCAAATACCGATTTTCAAACGAATGTTACACTTTTCTTATTCAAATTTACTAACATCTTATCCACAAAAACATACAAAATATTCACTTTTTAATATCAGATTTGCATTCAACGCAAAATTTGCAGACAAAACGATTAATAAAGCAATTGCAGAAGTAGAAGGGAACAAAAATTAGATTAAGTTTGTAAAGTTTAATCTCTTCAAAAATTAGGGGAGATAAATATGGAAGTTTTAGAGAAATCCGGGGAAGAAACGAATGTAGTTGCAAAAGATATTGCGATAGAATTTTCGGACCTAATTGAAAATGATTTACATTTGTGCATTTAGCTTCTGTGCTAACGCAAATGTGGTATGTGCATTTTTGTGCATGTTCAGGCGGCGAAATAGTCGAAGAAAAGTTGGGAGAGCATTTTAATAGAAGCTGCATCAAAACATCACCTCTTCTGTCAGTAGTTTTTGTCAGACAAGAGTGTTTTGGAAAAGAGACTACAAACAATTGACAAAGATTGTTACTTGGAGAAAGAATTACGAGTCACAATTACCTCTGTCCAAATGAAATTAAACGTTTCCTTACGAATTTCGTGGTGTTTGCTCCATGTTTCTACTGCATCCAGTGCCTGGCACACCCTAGAACAAACCTCGAATACGTTCAAAATGCTTTTACATAGCTTTCTGCATTATGTTGTGGTAACAATGCGAGAAGAGGTCTGATGTTAGAAATCGGTGATCCTAGTGTTTCGACAAAAACAATTTTAAGCGGGCTGCCCAGGAGCTGGTGCGATCTTTCCGTGACCCTCCGAACTATAGCAAGCAGTTGACAATCGACTTTAAAGGAACACTTTGTACGAAGAAATGAATGTTTGATCAACAGACCAAAAAAACCTCAGAGGCGCCAAGTTTGAAATGTAATAATATTTTCCTCTGAAACGCTTCAAAGAACATCAAAGCAACAGTGCAATTACGAAAAAAGATTAAAAACGTAAACTGTACAAAATTTAACTATTTCCATCAAAACCTGCAATTTTTTACGACCATTATAATTTTGAAATTATATAAGACCAGTTCATATTCCCGTAGGAGGTAACACACAAGCATATGCGTATTGGCGAACTTCAGTATAACATTATCGGCTACTACGATTCATTGCCAATAACAGATACTGAAGGAACATTTTAAACAAAGCTCGCATGAAATAAATGAAGTATGAAATAATATTCAAACACATGAATATTTTAAAACAGATTTTACAGGTCGGCAATGTCATAGTTTGAAAGTATACATGGTATGGGAAAGTTATGTAATGCTGCGAAAATCGTTTTCGAGATTTTCAAATCGTCGGTACTGTTCGCCTGTGGACACTGCAACACCCTAAACCATACGTAGCATTTCTTTCAATTGAATATACTCCTGTCTATCTGGCTCCAGTCGAAACTTTGAGATTTTTGAAACTTTGTTCAAATTTGGGGGTACTTTACATGAAGCCTCCCAGACATTTTCAAAATTTCTTCAAAAACTACCGTGAACAGCATCAGCAGGCTGGAAGTCTGCAGTGGAAGCTGAGCTATGAAGTGTGCATCACGGTAAACAGCAGTGCAAGGTGGACCCTGGTCTGCGCAGTGAATTGTGGTCTGGCGCGGTGAATTGGTGTCAGCCGCATCGCGTGAACAGTGGACCGTGCATCGGACTGGGTGATTAACTGAGAAGAAGTTGATCAGTGAAAATAAATAATCAGATTGCGGTAAACAGTTTAAATAAATAATCAGAAGAAGTGAACTATGTAAATAAAGATATCAAGAGAACGCAGTCGTGTGTAAGGAAAATATCTAGTGAGGAACACAAAGACTGTGTAAAAATTTGTTAATAAATCAAGTATTTTTAGTGTAGCATTGTTAACAAAATAAAAATCTATGTTAAAATTTTAAAATATCTGTGTGTAATTCACACAGAGAAACGTTACATTATGATGGTAATGGATACGACTCAACTATAATAGGTTTTCCCTGTTTGTGAAATTGTCTCTTTTTGGAGTTACGAATAAACAATCTTATGTGCAGGCAATTTAAACATTTCACATAATAAGAGTTTTTGTGTGCAGCTCGTCTCGATTTACTTCGTGCTGACGTCTGCTGGTTTTGGCTGACGGCCCTGTGTGTAAACATGGCGAGCGCTTCAGGTACGAAAAAATACATCGATTCTGAACGAAGTACAGTGAACTAGTCGTGAACAGAGACTAAAATAAAGTGAAATTAAAAACCTGGAAAATTAATTTTTAATCCTTATACTTCATTATTAAAGACGTAAATATCCTCTTCAATGAAATTTTAACGTCATGACGAATCGTTTTCAAAATATAGTAATTCTTGTTCCTTTTCGCCTATTTCGGCGCCGAACTACCGGTGGCTGTGGGGGGGGTCCCACGTATCTCTCGCTAGCAAAGCATCGCTCCAGGCGGAACTAGCTATAAGCTTCCGGCATGTGTAGATGGTAGTCTTCTTTGCTTAGATGTATAGTGCCCCTCGTTTAACAAATTATTTAATTTCTAATATTTGACTTGAATTTTTAAATAATTGTCTCTAACGCTGTCTTGTCTAAATATTTATAATGGTTGTAACAATATTCGTGTGATGCGTTGGGTCGAGCGAGTGGGCGTTGTGTGCGGAAATTGACATTTCACCCCCCAAACATTCCTCACTAATCGAATTCTTATCAATCTTTTATTAGCACGAAGGGCCACCCAGAATTTATAATAGTATATTTGGTTATTATTGTTACTGGCAGTCTAGGACTGCAAGAGAGAATATGAGTGATGACGTGATACCATTGAATAAAAAATTAAACAGATCAATACATTACACATTGTGTTCAACATCGGGCAGGCTGTGTACTACATCGCATTGTGTGACTATTTGACGGATAAGGAAAACGAAAACCGGCAGATCATCACCACAGTATGCAAGAATTTTGTGAGTGTATTCATAATAGACATGCATATTAGAGAAAGTAATTATCAAGATTAGTGATAGACGTCCATGTATCAACCTGTTGAATGTTATGATTTCGAGTTTAAGTGTTTTAACAGGCGACGTTGTTTATGAAAGTTTTTTCCACAGATAGTAATATACACTGTCCTACTTACCTAGGGACAATGGCAGATATGTAAACAATAGAGAGCTTTTCATTGAAATGATTAATGACGGAAATATGAGGTTTATGTATGTACACGTTACTAACCGTAAAAAAGTTTACTTTTACTTCGAAGTAGAAATAAAAAACTTTTAAAGTCTCAAAATGCAAAAGAGAAATTTCGATTTTTTTTCAATTTTCTTCCATATAATAATATCGAGTTAATATCTACAGTCGGAGCAATTTGTTCACATAATTTTTTAAAGAAACATGTGCTCTAAATAATGTCAAATAATGTTTCGCGAAAACTCATTTGTTTTCTGTGAATATGAGCTCGAAATTTCGCAATTTCAGAAGCATTTAAAACGCCATTTTCTGAAAAAACGCTTTCAGCTACTATGGTAACAATTTCAGATGACCACTCATGTACAAGATTTTCCCTGTTTGTGAAATTCTCTCTTTTTGTAGCGTGTTAGTTACGACCTTCACATACTTATGTATATATCAATCTAATATTTCACTACTTTTGCTTCTGTGTGCAGCATTATTGATGTACTTCGTGCTGACTTCTTCCTGGTTTTGGCTGGTCTCTGTGTGCAAACATGGCGAGGGGCTTCAGGTACGACAAATATTTTAGATTCTAAACGAAGTGCAGTCATCTGTTCCGATAGTTATTCAGTTTTTTTCAGTTCACCGCCTTCTGCAATAACAGATTTGACTTGTGTCGTGTGGTACGAAAAGCTGGGTGTTCAAACATCTGTTGTAGGAGAAATAATCAAATCAATGAAATAGGCAAAAGCGTAATATTCATACCATTGAACCATCAAACCTTGAAAAAATATAAAAGTTGGAAGATATAACGGAACATTCTTGTTTAAAATCTCGTTTCCCAAAAGGAGCCGAAGAGCCGCTCCACAAAAAAAATTGTCACATCTGAAGTGAACTCTACGTGTTCCAGAATAATTTTTACTTTCGTGCTACCACACGCACTTTTCGAATAACATCAGAAGAATAGATTCCGGACAATCTCATGTGAAATTTGTTCCGACAAAACGGACTTGTACACTTCACAAGGCCTAGTTCAAATCCTGTGAATTGCGTTTATGCAGACGCAACAAATTAAAAAACAACAACATTGCTTTGAGAAAGAATCAGTGGTTTACTGATCTGTCTCGGCCGTGCATTGACCCGAACATAATCTTTTCATTTCAATTGTAATTAGTTTGAAGAATAATGTTGATTCCCCTAAAGCTTTAGAAAATGAGCTCATTAAGGCTTTTTCATTGATGTATTACAACTTAAACTCATTAAATCCGAGAGAAAATTTTGTCGCATTGAATAACTCTCTTTAATTTCATTGCAACAATACCCAGCTGGAACCAAGAGCTAGTCGGGGCACCCAGCATCAGCGTCGTAATAACAATAAGTAAATTAGGAGGGGCGTGACAATACAGAATTTATTGTCGTCTCAAACTTCTGTGAAATAACGCTGAACACCGCAGACCAAACGCAGCAATAAGCTCGATGACACCGCTATTCTTGAAAGGACAGTATTGCTTTTTGAATTCTCGTATACTTTATCATCTTGTTTCTATCTTTTTGTCGATCAGGTTCTTCGTCTTCCTCTACGGCTTTCTTTGCGTCTTTTCCGCGTCTTTACGTCTGTTTCTATGTCTTTATCTACGTCTTTCACTACGACTTTCTCTAGGGCTTTCTCTACGGGTTTCTCTACGGGTTTCTCTACGGTTTTTTCTACGACTTTCTCTACGACTTTCTCTGCGTCTTTCTCTACGGCTTTCTCTACGGCTTTCACTACGGCTTTCTCTACGGCTTTTCTACGGCTTTCTCAACGTCTTCCTGTACGTCCTCCCTTACATCTTCATCTATGTCTTCAACTATATCTTTCTCTTCGCCTTACTCTTCGAAAAATGTCCGTGGTTGAGTTTAATCAAGGCCACAACATACATATATTTAGGTTTAATTCCCTACATATTTTGCCAGTTCACATTCCCAAAACACTGAAAAAATATGCGTTTAGAAAAATCGTAGAATCTGGTCGGGGTAGGGTATGGTCAGATTCAAAAACCAATTATCAGGAGGCCGAGATGGTTCGAATGGCTACTCGCATGCCTCTACTAGTGCCGGTAAGTGGTCTAACCGTTGGTGACGGAACCTCACATCCGCACTATCGCACATCTGCACACTCGAGGAGTTACTCAAATACTATATAGGGATATACGGAGTACAATATGTAGTACAGAGAAAGTTGGAAGTAACTGAGGCTTAGTGGTAGGGCTGGCTTTCTGGCCCTAAGGACACAGATTCGAATCCTGAACTGGTGATTTCCATTCAGGACTATGAACGGAAACACGGCAATTCAAAATTCATTGAATTATGTCTCATTTTTAGGCGATGTTTCTGCAGATGGAAATAAATTTTTGATTGTTTCGATTTTGAATTTACGTGAATGTGTTAGCTCTAAAATAGCTAACGAATACGTTTCTGCACCCCATGCGCTACAAGAGCTAAAAAGTTTTAAAATAAATGACTGAGATGATATAATATATGGAAAGAAGTTGGTTTATTATAAATTAAGTATTCGATACTAAATTGAAAGTTTAGAGCAATTGAATCACCTGTAGTTTGCTATGTTTCTTTTGTGCTTTGCACATGAAACACTTATATGGGGCTTGGGAAAGGAAGGAGAACACTAAATATTAATGTAACTCATCGCTAGTGGAAAGAACTTAGGTCGTCAAAAACTAATATGTCTCTTTCTTTTGTAGGTTGCACATGCCACGCCGCAATGAAGGAAGCGGAAAGAGATTCCTGGCGATGTCAGCCTTCGCTTGGGGATTGCCCGCAGTGCTCACAATAACGTGTTCCATCTTGTTTCTTCAGCCTAATGAGTGGAAAACATTAGCATGGTATACCCCATCTCTTATGGAGACACGAGTGTGTTACATTGAACAACTTTCTGCACGAAACGGTAAATAAAATAAACTGAGTATATAAAGAGAACGAGCAATCGAAAAATTATTTTTTTTCTGGTGTACATATTATACATGACAGCTACATAAATATTTACATGTTATGGAACGATTGATCAGCAGACATGAAGAGTTATTTACAGAGGCTGAGGAATCTTTACTACTATGTTGATGATGAGAAAGCAAATTATAATCAACAGCATTTAATTATCACGTAAGCAGTTGATAGATTGAGTAAATAGATTAAGAACACTATGAATCTGCAATGTCTGGCACACGTTCAGAGTAATGCAACAATAACTCGGAAAGGCATGTAAAAGCTAAGAATGCTCTAATGCAGCGCCAACGGACAGAAAGCGAGTGCGATGCGCTACGGGCAAGCAAGCGCAGAATGAAGCTAGGTCGCTGAAATTTCTTCAGGCGGTGCGACTGTCCAGCAGTAGTGTGAGCAGCGGTTAAGTACTCAGAAAGGAACGGAGGAGCTAACATGGCTTGTAAAGCAGCGCCACTGACAGCAGAAAGCGAGTGGACGAGCTTTGAGGGAAGCAAGCGCCAGAATGAGCTAGGTCGCTGAAATTCCTTCAGGCGGTGCGACTGTCCAGCAGTAGTGTGAGCAGCGGTTAAGTACTCTAGAAGGAACGTGAGGAGCTAACATGGCGTTGTAAAGCAGCGCCAACGGACAGCAGAAAGCGAGTGGGACGAGCTTTAGGAAGCAAGCGCCAGAATGAGCTAGGTCGCTGAAATTCCTTCAGGCGGTGCGACTGTCCAGCAGTAGTGTGAGCAGCGGTTAAGCACTCTGAAAGAACGTGAGGAGCTAACATGGCTTGTAAAGCAGCGCCAACGACAGCAGAAAGCGAGTGGGACGAGCTTTGAGGAAGCAAGCGCCAGAATGAGCTAGGTCGCTAAATCCTTCAGGCGGTGCGACTGTCCAGCAGTAGTGTGAGCAGCGGTTAAGCACTCTGAAAGGAACGTGAGGAGCTAACATGGCTTGTAAAGCAGCGCCAACGGACAGCAGAAAGCGAGGGACGAGCTTTGAGGAAGCAAGCGCCAGAATGAGCTAGGTCGCTGAGAATTCCTTCAGGCGGTGCGACTGTCCAGCAGTAGTGTGAGCAGCGGTTAAGCCACTCTGAAAGGAACGTGAGGAGCTAACATGGCTTGTAAAGCAGCGCCAACGAGACAGAGAAGCGAGTGGACGAGCTTTGAGGAAGCAAGCGCCAGAATGAGCTAGGTCGCTGAAATTCCTCAGCGGTGCGACTGTCCAGCAGTAGTGTGAGCACGGTTAAGCACTCTGAAAGGAACGTGAGGAGCTAACATGGCTTGTAAAGCAGCGCCAACGGACAGCAGAAAGCGATGGGACGAGCTTTGAGGAAAGCAAGCGCCCAGCATGAGCTAGGTCGCGTGAAATTCGCTTCAGGCGGTGCGATGTCCAGCAGTAGTGTGAGCAGCGGTTAAGCACTCTGAAAGGAACGTGAGGAGCTAACATGGCTTGTAAAGCAGCGCCAACGGACAGCAGAAAGCGAGTGCGAATAGGCAAGCGCCAGCTTGAGGCTGGTCGTTGAAATTCCGCGAGTCAGTGCGGCGGTTGAACAGGCAAGGTTGAGAAGCCATATCCGGTCTCTGTTGCTAGGGGCGATGGGGGGTAGAAGGGCGAACCTCTCAAGGGCTTTGACCTTGAGAAAAAAAAGGACGACGAACGGAAGATGAGATCTGCCACTCGCCATCAGTGACGAAGCTTCAGCGTAGGCAGAGTAAGTAGAGCTATCCTTCAAAAACTTGAAGTAGGCATCTCTTTACTAAAAAAAATTGTAAATTCATAGTCGTTTTTAGCCAATAAATAATGGACGTAAGTCATGCTTACAGCTTTATAAGTGATTGAAACTCTTGCCAACAGGAGCTCTCTTCACCAAAAGCTTGCGTGGAACTTCCGGATATGTCTGTTAGAAGTCATTGTGCACCTCTTTTCTCCGACATTATATAGCATTGTGTTATCTTTGGATAAAACACAATCTTTTAAACAATGCTGACTTTAAGTATTTGTGAGTAGGTATTGCGGTGTGTGAACCTTCCAAAAGTATTCTGTTGTAGAAAGATCAAACAGAAAGTGATAAGTAATTTCATTACGTAAGTTAATACAATAGCGTGTTGATGTTTAGGTTACAAGTGTGGTTGACCTGCAACTGCATATCACTGACTCTCATTGATTATGAGCACTCTGAAAATAATTAAAACACATTTACGTAATTCTATGATAAATAACAGACTCAAATAACTTGGATTCTATTTTAATAGAAAAGAAACATTATTGTCAGTGTTTTAAAAAAATACTAGACATTTAGTATTGATATACAAAACACTTAAAACAATTTTGATTGCCGCAAACTCTTGACAAGCAGTGTACATCAATGTAAGTATGTAGTTCCATTAAATTTTTTTTTTTCAATTCTGCTTCAGTCTTCTGATCTCTAGGTTCGTAATATTCAATATTTCACAAATGAAGTTGTATGTGTGTTTGCAATATGTTCGTGGCTCAGCTTATCCAAAAAACGAACCTCACGCTTCGCTGTGAGAGTAGAGGCTTGTTTATATTCAGAATGTCAAATCGGAGCATTGAAGGGAATCCTATCTGTTGACCTTGAGAAGAAAGAGCAGAGAGTCGAAAGCTGGCTGAGACCTGCCACTCGCATGGCCCTTTGGCGTGCACGGGTGTGTCTGTGTGCTTCAGTGCCCACTTAGAAGATCAAGGGTTTCAATATATCCAACTTGTCGTACAAACATTGCAAGAAACACACAAGCATATAGGGAAAAATAATAATTGAAATAGACAAGGAGTATTATCGCAAATTACATAACTGAGAATTATACAAACTTATAGTTTAGAACTGTTCGAGACCTGACAGAAAAGTAGAAGACATTACATGTCACAGAATACGAAGGAAATAAGGCAAATCAGCTGGTAATGGGATTTGGGCAGAATCTATGAGAGTACTTAAAGGAGATCAAAAATTGATTTTTTTATTAATGCTCTACATACAAAGAGCAAAAAGACACGCAGCGATTCGCGTAAAAACTCCATTCTTGTTGTGAAAGCAGAGACTGGGCGATTTCAGCTTGTATAGATGACGTCGCGTTGCCGAGCCGCGCCGATCGAGACCAGCGGGGTCTGTTGCCAAGACGCCCGCTACAACTCTGCACTCTGGTGGGGAAGCGTTTTCCTCTATACTTGGGTTGGCGTGTTGCTTTGTGCTGCCGTGTCACCGTGAATACGAGAGCGCGCGCGAGTAGCCGCTTTCGCCGACTCTTCGAAATAGCATTGTGCCAATCCAATATTCCCAAACCCAATTTTCTAACATTCAGAGCGATCAACGGCGATTAGAGGCAGAGATGGTCCAAGGACATTAACTGGTGTGCGTGCAGTGCCTCTGACTCAAGCTTCTCAGTTAGGTCGAATTGTGCCGTTTCAGCACCTCTATTTTATTATTTGTTTGGGTACTTTTTGAGTAATTTTTGTCTTGTATGTATGTCATGTTCTATATGGCAAAAGAATTTAACTTAAGATTGCTTGTAGGCTATCCTTACTGTTGTTTTGGTTCATTGAGTTTCTTTATAATTTTTTTTGTTTCATCGTCATTTTTCTGCATAATGCTGTTTGTATTTCTTTGATGATTTCTGCAATTCTTTCATTCTAAATTTGTAGGCCTTTTATACTCCCCTTTTCTTCTTCTAGCCCAATACTTCGCATACCGTTTTATATATACATTGAGAATATTTTGCCATTCCTTTTCAAACCTTTTCCAGTAGGTGTATTTAGGAGACATTGTTGAAGTCTTTGCTGATTTAGTTATTCAATGCTTTTCCTCTTGTAAATGAACCTTGTACATTTGTTCTTGAATCACTCTTCATGTGGTTCTTAGTTTTCTCCACTTCGCCCAAAACCTGAATTCTGCTTTCATGATAGTGATCTGAACCAGTATCACATTTGCGGTGTATTTGTATGTCGTTAATCTGTGGTCTTAATTAATCATTTATCACAAATAATTCAATAATTGTTCCATATTCTCAAACTGTCCAAGTGTTCCTACAGATATCTCGTTGTATAAATAAAACTTTAAAGTGATCCTAGCAAATTGGCCCAAATCTTGATTATATTAAGATATTGTCCTCCTCAATTTCCGATTATCTTCTCAAAATCTCTGGTTATTTTATCCACTTATATAAATATTCTTTAAAATCTTCGGTTTCATTTTTGCCTTCTATATTCGTATTGTTGTTAGTTGTCCTCAGCATATTTTTCTCTTATAGTTATTATTCTTTCATTAATCCAGTATAATTTTATAGGTTCGATTTCTCATTTCTATTTATGAAAATGCCTACCCCTGCATTAGATCTTATAGTTTTCGATACACCACAATACATTTTACTCTAATTATCTCAGTCGTTGTTTCCCTT
Source organism: Gryllus bimaculatus (assembly GCA_017312745.1). Classification (NCBI taxonomy): domain Eukaryota; kingdom Metazoa; phylum Arthropoda; class Insecta; order Orthoptera; family Gryllidae; genus Gryllus; species Gryllus bimaculatus. The sequence goes on along the minus strand of BOPP01000661.1, from coordinate 7,293 downwards.
TAATTTATTTTACTAGTTTCGGTGTCTACTAGGATGTCAACCTTCTAATTATTGTTCTCTGTTTCCTATGTCTCTAGCATTCCACGTAGAAAATTTCAAGTTTTCCATATTTCCGATTCGTTTCCTTAATCCATGTTTAGGTCGATATATTTTGCCTGCCATCTGCACTATCTGTATCTATACTGTTCGAATTCTAGTATATTACATGTGCTAAAAGAGGATTACCATGGCTGCTAAATTAAAGTCATCTGACCTGCTTGTTTTCTCTTTGGGTCTCTCCCTTAGGCGGTTGCCGACCTCCTCCTCTCCTTCAGGGACCTTTTAATTCCCGAGGTGTAAGATACTAACCTTGTCACTGTCCGCTTTTCCGTCCTTTTTGAACGTGTTGTGTTGGCGTAGGCACAATTCATCCCGGCGCTTACTCCGGTCCCAGACCCGCGTTGGCACTCCTTCCAAGTTATTTGCACTTTGCAACTTTGAAGTCCCATTTAAGACGATCACAACAATTGATTCGTTTATTTCAAAAACACGTCAAACGCCATATTCCTCATTTCGAGAAAACTGCGAAAATGTGTTCCAATTTCAAACTTTTTTCGTTTTATTAAAGCACTTGGTAAACGAATACATATCATGAAAATATGCTCTAAATGCATCAATCCTCATTCAACAATAATCCGTCGCTCATGCGTGTTTTAGATTTTGACGTTTGACAAGTTTCTGAAATAAACCATTCAATTGTACAAGTGTTCATGTCATCTCAAAAGTATATCTGTAATAGTGTGGTAATCGCTTAAGAGTATTATTCTCGAACCGATTCTTACAGGATATAAACTATGAACTGTGATTAACATGACCTTGGGGTCCGTGTAGAAGCTAACTTGTGCCTCACAATGTGTTGCATTCGCAAACTCGTTCTACCGAGGTTATCAATGGCGTATACCCTCATTCGCGTTCCTGCGTCCCTTCACACACCGCGAGGTCTACAAGCCTGCCAGTTCGACGTGTCTTCAAAACGTTTCCGGAAATACCATTTTTTCACAGAGAAATATCTGTTTTTTTACAGGAACCGTGATGCAATAATTGTGATTAAAGGTTTCATCATAACCGGATGTATTAAGTAGGTTGGATTCCTCCTTATTGACTATTTTACCTTCTTTTGACTTACCTTTGTAGCCGCACTGTTGAACTATCTTAGTGTTTCAGCTCTTAATGCGAAATTACCTTTCCATACAGACCACTCTTTCTTTCTCCACCGCACTATGCAGGACATTATATTTCTCTGAAGGATACAAATATCGGTAATTGGTCACTTATCTTTCCGTGCACACGCAAACACACACAACTTAGCTTATGATATAAGGGATTCAAATTGAAAGATTATCCCAATGACTTCCAACAAAAATAATTAAATATATCAATATACCACAATTACGGATTATAAAATACTTCAAAAAATTGAAAAATTCGTAATTTTTATTTTATTTTAGAGAAAATATATTTAAATCCATTTCATTTGTTGAATTTTGCTTTTGATTTTCAGGTAACTCTAATATATATTTTTCTAACGAAATTGATGTTTCAGGATATAATAGTAGCAATCCTTTCATGAAATCTGGAACCGCACTTTTCTACTATGGCCCTGTGTGCTGTCTTGTGCTCTGTAACATCATTGTCCTGCCTCGTGGTGACTTTGAGGAAGGTGCAATCCTCAAGCGAGGCAACCTCTGTACTTCGCCGAGAGGAGGACCAGATGCCCCTGGTCAAAGGCAACACGAGGGAAAATACCTCCCACGGCAATACACAGTAACGGGCAATGAACAGACGCCACAAGGCAAGAACAGAAGAAGGCACTACAGTCGACGCCAAACGTAAAAGACATTAATTTAATCATTCTCTGAGACACTAACAATGTTAGTATAGATACAAATATTATCTTCGCCTCTTTTGTTACAGAATTAAACTGTAATATTACAAATGGTACTTCTTTCCGGAGGTAATTGAACTACTAACTGAGGTAATAATGTGGTTCACTACACACAAGAATGATCTATTCTCCATGGATTACATGAGTATATAATTCTACTGAAATGGATAAGGACTTGGCTTATCGCGCAGCAGGTTACGTCACGGAACTTCTTCGGCGCGGTCCGCACTTGGTTTGGCCGCGCCTGAAGGGGGCTATGCTCCACCTTATCTAAGGGGATGTTGCAGACAAGGGGATGCAAGATAGGCAGACGAAAGCACCAAGGGGGCAGGCAACGCTGGCAGAAGGAAGCAAACGTTGCGTAGGGAGCCCCGCAACCAGGACGCCCATTGCCTGGCGAGCAACGAGCGCACACGCTCGCTTACGGCTCTGCGGCAACGGCGGTCGAAAACCATCTCCCTTCAAGCGAAAAGGACAGTGCCAAAATCTCTAGGAATATGCCTGAATAAAAAAGAATAAATTTCAGACAATATCTTCTAGCGAATGGTACTACGAAATACAAACTAAGCAGAAAGTGCAAAAATTAATCTGATTCACTATGTATTAATATACTAAATAATTGTAAATTTATTGTCCTGTTAGCGAGACATTTGGTATTAAATAATGAGAATTTTCCGACATTGCGGATTGACTTCTAGTTTTTAATATAAAAATCAATTACACGAGTAAAAGTTGCGTTTAAAATAAAATTTGTCACAATAACGGCATAATGAATAATTTTTAAAATACTGAATATAGAAAAAAACAATATACGCCAATAATATTGGTGAAGAGGTAACAACATCACATATGGAAGTACTACTGTATGTTGGAGTCCGAGAGGTTGTCAATAGAGGAAGTGTGAAATACGTTACCAGGGGAAGAAACCAAAAATTGTTGTTGAGTGTAAACGAGAGATATGATATAAAGATAAAAATCAAATTAAAGTTGTGTGAATTTGTAAATTTTAGTAAACGTGAATAAATACATATGTTTTTCCATTTGTAAATACGAATTAATAGAAATTAAGCCAAACTATTCAAGCAAATTCTGAAAACACTTTAATGCCTTCCACATTTATTTTTCGGCTAAGAAGGATCTCTTAAGAATAGTTTTATTTAATAGATTTTAAGTTATGCTAGCGGCCGAAAGAGCGAAATTTTTGGCAGAAAAATCTATCAATAATGGACGCTGGTAATGAAAGAGTGTGTACAGTCGAGTTGGTAAATGTAGAAAAACAATCCTTAACATGTGGTGTAGGCCAGAATCCTTGTTTTTGTGGTCCTTGTACCGGAAAAGTCGATTAACGGCAAAAATGTCTGTCTGTCCGTCTGTCTAAACGTCTCCTCCGGACTGTGAACGATAGTGACCAAACTGTTCTGTAGATTTTTTTCTGAAATTGATATTGTAGACGTTGAGCATTATGGAGGTCTGAGTTTATCCTTGGAAATCGTGGCAATATTTTATTGTTTTTGGATTAATTTTGCCGAGTTTGAAGTTTGGGCGTGGCTGGAGATCCTGAAAGAGTGTCAAAGAACTGTTCGAGGATTTTAGAATGTGTTCTTGTAATTGACTCAATTCGTAAATCCTTTCAAATTGTTTGTGCTAATAATCCCAGGAGCCTTAGTTATTTTCTTAAACATTTGTATTGAATGCCTTTGGTGTTTTTCGATGTTTTTCGATGTGTGTTTTTTGCTGCATTACACCAAATTGGGCTAAGCAATACGAGATTGTTGTTCCGTAATATCGATTTATAAATTGTAGTTCCAACATTCAATACTTAAAGCCTGATTTAGAGTTTAGAAGAGGATAAAGTTTAGGCAATTTTTTTGCGTAGTTTTTGTAAGTGTTTTGATGTGGTCTTTCAGTTAATTTTGCATCAAACATTAGTCCTAAATATTTACTGCCGTTTGGTTGGGAGCCATTTATTATTGAATTTTGAGTTGTGAGGTTTAAGGTGGAGGAGGGATTGGTGGTCTTCGAATGTGTGAAGATTGTTACTTGAGCTTTGAGCAAGTTTATTTGATTCTCCACTGTTCCAGACCCGGTGATCTATGTTGTTAAGTCCGTTCTGAAGGTTGTCATAAGGCACAAGAGTATATCCTCGTGATCTGTGAATAAAGCGGTGTCGTCACGAAGAGGGCGATTTCTGAGTCAGCTTGGTTTTGGGAAATATCCATAAAGTAAAATGCTGCAAAAGTAAAGGTGATAGGCATGCTCTTTTGAGGGTCACGCGGCTTAGTTGACAATTGGGGATTAGAATAAGTGAATTGATTCTTACCAGGAAAATAGCGATCTGATAGAAAGCTGTTGATAATTTTATAGAAGTAGTTTCGTAAACCTAGACATTGTAGTTTAAATAGTAATCCGCGGATGCCACATTTTGTCAAATGCCTTTCAATGTCTTAGATATTGCTTAGCAGTGGTTGGTGTTGATGGAAAGCAATTAGCCTTTTGGGGTTGAATTCTAAGTCAGGAGCTGGTGGCGTTGTTGAGTTTTTTATTTTCTAATCCGCATTTAGCGTTAGTTATAGCTTTATTTCTGTCAACATATTTATTTTATACGTTATATATTAGCTTCTCGAATAATTTGCGCAAGAGTTGGAAGTCAACTTCCTCGTCTATAATTGGATGGATTTGGGGAGTCTTTCCCTGGTTGTTGAAGCGGGAAGGATAATGCAGTTTTCCAATTTTTAGGAAAACGGCCTAATCTTAATGCCGATTGAAAAATGGCGGTTAAAGCCGCGTTGCCTTTGTCGTCAGTGCTTTGAGGTTTTTTATATTGCTAATATTATCATATCCTGTTGCCTTTCTAGATTTTTAAATTCATTGTTTTTCTAACTTCCGAAAGTGGAGATAAAACTTGTGATTTTTTCTTGGGACAGTTGTTAACTTTGTTTTCGCTGAATCAGGGAAAAATGTAAACAAATGTTGCACTGGTTGTTGTTAATTGGAATTAGGAAATGAAGGTTTTCTGAAATGTTTGGCTAGTAAATTAGCTGTTTTTGTCTGCAGTACGCGATTTTCGTATCGCTTTTTAAAATTGGTATTTCTTGCTTTTTCTTGTGATTCGTCTGATCGTTAGTCCCAACATTGGTCTGGCTATTGAGGTGAATTTTTTGTTTATATCTTCTTGATAGTTCAGAATAACGAAATTGGTTCTAGTCCTGTCTTTAATTATTCTGGAAATTTTATCCAATTTTACTTTAAGGTCTGGTCTCCTGGTTGTTTTGGCCAATATCGTCTAACGTATGTTTAGTTTTGATTAGGTTTACTATTTTTCAATGGAACTGGTTTTCTAGTTTTAATACTTGTTGAACTTTGTGTTGTTTGACTGTTCAATTGTTTTCTGTATCGATTGAGTTATATGCGAGCACTTGCATATTAATTCATCGTTTTGGTGTGAATTTTTACTAGGGTATATTCTTTAATTGTCTACTATCACTTAAAACGTATTCCAATTAATTCGTCCAAGGTTTTCGTTTACGTTTTTTGTAATATTTGAATCTAACGGCGAATTGGGAAGAGTTTATTTTATAATTACTGGGGAGTGATCCGGGAGTCTAATTCCTGGCAATACCTGTTTGAATCAAGGGCAAATTGAATATTTTTTGGTCAATTTTACTATATTCCATTAATGTATATTCTTATTCGGAATCACATTACCAGTTATATGAATTAGTGTGTTGGAGATTGGGGGCCAGAATATGAATATCCTGGATTATTGGTAGGTAATAATTTTTGTGCCGTGGTTAGAAGTGGTATTTGCCATCCCCATATTTGATTTTACTGTTTAAATGCCAGCTAATCAGAATTACTATTGGTATTGTATTTCGTATTATTGCTACCTATATTTATTTTATTGCTATTGTTTCTAGTTCTGGAGTGTTTGGATGTGAAATCGCTTGATGCCTTAAAGTTTGTTAGATTACTAGTATGACTACAGCTCTGAAGCTACCTTCTAAGGTTCTATCGTTTTCTATATATTTTTGTAACCTGGTATTTAAAATTTTTCATTTAGTACTAAGTGTGGGTTCTGTAACAATGCAATATGTATTTTGTGATGATGGCAAAAATTGTTCAAACTATTATCCGCTGTATTTTAATACATTAGCGTTCCAATTTAAAATCATTTTTTATTTCTTGTATTTGCTTTGCATTTCAAAGAACTGGCATTAAACGGACTGTACTATGTTTTGGATTTTGGGTATTGATAGGCTGAAGATTATTTGATTTACTATTGTGTTTACCAGTTGAGTTTTGTCTATTTGAGGCTGTGTGTTTGAATGTTAGTCGTTCTGCTTGCCCAGGCTGTTAGTATGCGTTGTGGGAGACCGGGAAAGTTTTCATTGTTTTAAAATGATGAGAAGAGATCTTATGTTTCGGTTTATCTGATGCGATTTGTTAGAGTTTTTCGCTGATAGGAAATCTGCCTGCGACTACGAGCTTCTTTCTAATGACAGAAGGCAGCCTCGGTAAATTTGATGTGCTGACCGGCGCAATTTACATTTACACCTTTTATTCAGTATAAGATGCGCTTTATGTTTCTAGTACTTTCCCTGCCCCCCTATGCTCCGGGCTGAGAAAGACAAACGGAAAACCACCGGGCCTGTCACGTGAGACCATGCGTGGCGGGCCGTGCCAAAACTCGCGCCCGCTCCTCAAGGCCTGGCTTCCTGGAGGCCTCTGGATAGCAGCGAATCCTTCTCCCGCAAGTCTGCGACGGACAGACTACGCTAGCTGCGCTCGCTGTCTGTTCTATGACTACTTGACGGATCAACTGCCATCACGGATAACGCCCCGCAGCCTTAAAGAAGCGCCAGGGAATAGCCTCGCCCTCGAAGCCATGCCCGTCCTCGCTTGCCTGGCGGATCAAGACTACCTAGCTGCCTGCTCTCTTATTCTACTGACTACCTGACGATCAACTGCCCTCACGGGATAAGCCGCGCAGCCCTTAAGAAGCGCAGGGATAGCCTTCGGCCTCGAGGCATCCGTCTCGCTTGCTGGCGGACCGACTAACCTAGCTGGCCTTGGCTCTCTATTCTACTGACTACTGACGGCTCAATGCCCTCCAGGATAACGCCCGCCAGCCCTAGAGCGCAGGGATCGCCCTCGCTCGAGGCCATCCCCGTCTCGCTTGCTGGCGACAGACTACCGTAGCTTGCCTTGCTCTCTATTCTAACTGACTACCTGACGGATCAACTGCCCTCCGGGATAACGCCCGCAGCCCTTAAGAAAGCGCAGGGATAGCCTCGCCTCCGAGGCATCCCGTCTCGCTTGCTGGGGACAAGACTACCTAGCTTGCCATTGCTCCTATTCTAACTGACTAC
>BOPP01000660.1:0-18912 GCA_017312745.1 Gryllus bimaculatus | reverse complement strand
GGGGCTCGAGGGCGGTGACGGTGGCGGTGGTGCCGGGGAGGCAGAGGCGGCGTGGGTGGTGTACAGTACGCGGTGGGTGCGGTAGCGCTAGTTGCTGTGACAACGGGAGTGACGCAGCTGACAGAGTTGCTTGTCGGGTAGTTGCGAAGACTGGCGTGAAGGCGAGCGGTGGTGGGCAATGACAGGGTGGCCCCTTACTTCCGCAATCACATTTCCCTGACTTTTCTCTGTTTTCCAGTGCATTTAAAAAATATTTTTCTCTTAGAATTTGTACAGTATTTGACGGTAATGAAAGAAAATATTAACTCAAGCTTGAAACTAATTTATCAGCTTTCTGATTTCACCACGATAAAGCACAAATTTAAAAAATCAACAAATTAAGCAAAATTATTTTAATTGTAATTATTGTATTGGAATTGAGCAAAATAAATTCTCTAAAGGCCTTTTGGAGGGGGGGAATAATATTGATTTTATAATCATCTCAAAATTTTCTACATATTCTCTCATTCTCCTCTGACTTTTCCACAACAATGAAATTCCATGATTTTCCGCGGTTTCCATGTTGTTTTCCATGCTGTTCGGCGGACGGGCAACGGCCTGAGAACGGAGCAACACAGAAGCAATCCCTTATCCACTTTGCGCTGACGCCGGCCGCTCGTAATCTCCGCGGCGAGGTCGCATCGGACTTCGAGAGTTCGGGGCGCGGGAGCAGGAGCGGTGGCGGTGGCGGGGGCGGGAGCGTTGGCGGAGGCGGGAGCGGGGGCCTGGTGGGAGACTAGGGTGTAGGGGAGCGGGGGGGAAAAGCTGGTTATTGGCGCCCCCAGTATAAAGAAGGGATTTTGGGAAAATACCGTTGGAGCACGGCTGAGCAGGAAGGCGGAGACGGCGAGCGGGGAGCGGAGGAAAAATGCTTAAAAAAGACTAAACCGCGTCGCTTACAGCGTGGTGGGGCTTGCACTACCTATCATTATCTTTCCCTCGCTCTGCAGGAGAATCAATATTGAAGAGCGGTGCGCCGGAACGCTATACAACATAATTCACAAGGATACGGAGAAACCTGCATCAGTTTTTCGTCCCCATTTCCTTAATCAGGAATACAATATACCTCTTTCATCGGTTCGCCCCCGAACTGGCAACAAACAAGAAAGGGAGTAATTAATCCAAAAACGCTGCGACGCTTTTTCTCCTAAACGACATGACATTGAAGCAACACAAGGTGGGAATGAATTACAATTAAATTCTTACGCAACAAATTAGTTGAAATTGCCAAGCACGAAAATGATAAATTATATGCTCCCTCGCACACGAGACCATCTTATTCATAACAAAGTATTCAAAATTTGCATTAACGGATATTAAAATACTTATCTATTAATACTTTTATTTTAAGTTCTCAAGAAAATAAAATCGAACAGAATTTTAAACCAATATTTTCCCTTCTTCTTTGTTTGACTTTGGTAAGAATAGCAGCCGATATTTTTGTATGTGAATTTCTTTCCCATGTGCAAGATTTAGTTTTAGATTTTTTTGTCTTTTGTATTTCGTCCCTCAAAAGATTTTTTAAGTGTGTCGTTGATCTCTGTGATATTAACTGTTGGATATAGAATTGGAGCAGATTTATCATTTTACTGGTTCCATATTATTTGCAGTACATGCAAACTGTTTTCACTCAATATATCAAATTAGAGTGGGGTTTCACTCTTACTAAACTCGAGGACTTATCCAAGATAGTGATGAGACGCGGAATAAATGTCGATAATCTACGCAAAGGCAAAACCAACAAAATATTGTCACGATATATACTGATTAATCATTATCGGTAACACTGTGGGGTCGGGGGGTCGGGAGGTGAAAGGAACGCAGTCGGGAGGTCAATTAGGGAGTAGATCAGCCTATATGACTATTTCGCTACCTGTCTGTTCAAAAAAAAAATTCTATAAAATATAGGTGCTTTTTTCGAATGTTTATATTATAATTTTTGTCATATGCTCAATAAATGAACGAAAATCAAAAAAAGTGTGAATTATGGCAGAGAGTCTTTTGCCCTCAAGCCCATTAATATGTCTCATTCAGAAGTGTTGAGCAAACAAAAAGTAACTAAACAAAAAATAAACCACGATCATCATATACCTCGTTAACTTCTTGCACCGTTTGACGGTTCCTATATTCGCGAGCGATATATTAGTTCTGCTCCTGGACGAAAGTTTCCGTCGGGGACGCACTAAAATTTAATGTAGCGGAACCACGATGTTTTTGGTCCGTTCTAAGATTATCCCTCGTTCTTTCATCATTTTCTTTAATAAGGACCTAAAGTTTGCTCTTTTCCCCACGTAAATATTAATTGCACACCAGTGCGCTATGTACATCAACAATCCACGGTCTACAGCATTTTGAACAAGTATTATTGTTATGGGGGCTTATAACGCAAGCCCACGACTATTTCTGAATATAGCTTTTGTTGAAAGTTTAGTTTCTCTCTCTGAAATAAATATTCACCGTAGATTAAGAGCATAAAAATAAAAGAATACTTTTCCCCCCTAATTTATATAAGAGAGATTTTTTTGAGATCTCCTCATATTATTCTCTTTGGTGGATATGACTCTATTTTTATTTCCCTCCTTCCAGCACAAATAAAATACCTAGTAATTCCTATAACATTGTTTCCCTAATTTTTTTTACCGAGGGTCTGCTCTTTTTTCAAAAACTATCTTCTCTACACATCTCGCTGTGTTCCTGTGTTTAACAACACATGAATGTTTCTCCTGCCTTTTCAGAGGTAAAGGATTTCCCTGGATTTTTCCCGGGTTTTTTTTATTTCAGGAAAGACAGCCCACCCTGACTTGACACATAAATAGTGTTGGCTTGGGCAACTAATGATGGAGGGTTTATTTATTTTATTTATTATTATTATATCCCTACCCCGCCGCTTTGGACACCTATAATTAATATATCAAACTGTGGGAGGGGGAAATATATATTTTATTAATAGTAAAAATTATTAAATAAATATAATAAAATATTTAAATACCCTGGGGCTATTTAATTCTCTTTAAAGCACCAGGCGTTAGGATGAATTGAAACTTCTACTCCTGGACATCCAGATATCCCCAATTTTACAATATATTCCACTAATTTCCCCGGATTTTACCAGAGCAATTAAAAATCTCCTTCTATTTATCTCCCATGCTTTTTCTCATATATAAGGTATGTACTCTGCCACAAGTATCCGGAACAGTGGCGGTACAATATGCCGATGTATCGGCCGAGCTCGCGGGTCTCGGAACGCGCCTCTCGCCGATGCCTTCGCCTTTCCTGGCTCGGCTATATCATGTGTGCGGCGGCGCTGCAGGCGCTGGAGGCGGGCGGCCGCGCGCTGTTGGGGTCGCGCCGGGGCGCCGCCCGCCCCGCCGCGGCCCATTGGCAAGAAAAGCGAACAGCAATGACAAAAAAAGGGACACCCGGTGGCGATGGGTGAAGGCACGTAAGGTTAGGATGTCTGTGTGTATGTGTTGGCAAGCTCGTAATTAGTTGTGTTGTATTTTGTGAAAGCTTTTCTTAGATAGGGAGTAATTCATAACAAAGGATAATGCGTTATTATTTCTTTCCTTTTTTTTAGAAACTAATGGCAATATTTTTGTTTTTGTGCCCACTGTGGTAAATTCCTAAATGCTAAGGTAAAGAATGATGAGCTAGTAATGGAATAAAGCTAAAGGGCATGACAATAATTCATAATCAGGCCTCGAACTCATAACAAGTAAAAAAAAACTAAGGATAAATGACTGCCTGAAAGTGAATGCAGTTTCGACTTCTATTTTTAAGGTTTTTCTGTATTTATCATTTCCCCCTCACGTTTCTGTTTTTTCGCTCTCTCTCTTTAGAAATATACTCGCACTTCCACTCCATATATCCGAAAAGATCTGGAGTCAGCCGCTGGAGCAAAATGTTTCATTTTACCCCTCACAATGCTTTATGTTGTACCCCTCCTTGGGATTAATGATGCGGGGAAAATCGACGATAAGTGAAAAATACAGGATTTTTTCGGCATCATCATACAAACATCGCGCAAGCACGTTCTTATGTTTACTATATTTCTTACATCTAACAAATGATTTTCTTTTTTCTTTTTTCTTCTTCTATATTATTTTGTCTCTGTATATTTTATGGTATAGAGTGGAAAACCTCATGATAACATAGCAGGGGGGAGATGGGTCGAGGAGAAGTTTGTTATTCCGAACCATGTGGGGGTCCTTGAAATTTTGTGTCATGATGTTTTATACTAGTGTTTCACGGGTTCAATGTGTTATTTATATACAATGAACCAATATGAATGGAAGTGGCAGAGTGGCCTCCTCCTTGTTCAACTAATGTATTATTGTTACAATTCTTTTTGGGAACAGTTTACAAGATTATTTATACGTAAGTGGAACTCCAGGCATATATTTTCATTGAGTTTTGTCTTTTCTTTGATTTATATTTTCTTTGACTTCTTTTTCTGTCTGACTGGTTATGACGGAGGTGTTCAAGTAAAATATCAACTTCAAATTACTCCAAGAATAAAAAATATAATTTAATTTTTCAAGAAATGAGCGCGAATCGTTTCTTTAGTCCTGAGTAATGTTTTTAGGAGAAGACGACATCTTTTAAGCTTCCTTCCTTTGCTCAGAGAGCCTTTCTCTCGCCTACTGATAACTCGGCGGGAGGAATAATCGGTCTGAGGAGGGAGAATGGAACTAATAAAGCACGGTCGGTAAGGAGAGAATGACGACTGCAACCTACGCAGGGAGGGGGAAGGCGCAAGTATTGGTCTGCAAGATTGCTCGGTGCCTCACCGTGTGCTGTGTCTACGAAGCGGGGAAGGCGGATCACGCTGTATGTGCCGCAGCGACGACAACAAAACCGGGGTACCTTTTCCCAGGGGGAACTCAGCCGATGACAGAATAGGGTTAGTGCGGCAGAAGACAATTGCAGCTATAATAGATCAGCTCGAGAGAGAGGGGGGTCTGGACCGGGCCCCTGGTATTGTATTTATGCGGCAACGCGATGCGTTAGGAATACTATCAAAGTGAGGACGCGCGCCACCTCAAACGTGCCCCCCTGCCACTCTACACCCTACACCACCTCTTCTCTATTCGGGTTAGCGACACAACAGAAAAGGTTGGCCCCCTCGCAAATAGGGGTGGCTCGATGCAGGGAACAATATGGGGCACATAGACAACTGATCTAATACTAGGCTTTCTGACGCTTCTTGGCCTACAAAAAGAGTGCGGGCTCTACGGTCCTAGCGGCCCAATATCCAAGATCCTTTCAGGAACACCACTAAAAATGGCCATGGTCTCTCGGGGCGTGGTCCTTGGCCTGGACCACCTCTGCAGTAGACTCCTATCGGGCCCTCCAGTCCTCTCGGATGCATCAGGGCCCTCGACGTCCATGTCATAAGGCCTGCGGGTCGACCAGCATCAATCAGAGCGCTCGCAAGCTCCAACATCAATCATGGGCCTCCAGTCCCATCCATCGCCAGGCCCTCTCACAGTCCATCATCAGGGCCCTCCAGGTCCACAATGTTCGATACAAGGCACGCTCGCAGATCATCGATCAAGGGGGCTCTTTTCGGGCTGCCGCTAAACCTCGGGAGGACACTCCCGTGCGTTCTTCTCTCCCACTGGTCCTCATCGGCCGCTCTGATCGCATCGGGGTTCGTATCGCGCACGAAAAGCCCTCAGTGGGTGGTACTCTTTTCCTAGTATCTTATTCGGTCTCCTTAATTCCGATAAAGACACACCTCGCGTCCTCAGCACTTCGCCTACACCTCGCGGCAATCTAACATCTTGTAGCGTAGACGGACAGTAGAGACCAAAGTACTTGCATTAGCGGGTCTGCGTGCGCTGCCGCAGAAAGTTCGCCTACGGGGAACGTATTGTAACGCGGGGCACGCCTCCGCTGCATCGCGAATGCAGATGGCGTAACTGGCGTTCCGGAAACTGAAGAGGCTTCTAATCCATGCTCGATACCCCCCCTCCCCCCCCGCCCGTGGCGGAGAGACTATGCATGACCCCTCGCTCCGCTCCACTGACAAGCTTCCGGCCTCGCTTCATTGGCCACACGGCGACAATTATGGATTATTGCTGTGGCTAAGCAATAATTAGACTGCAAAATATGTATCGTTTTAAATGAATGCTTTTTTTAATTAAATATTTTCAGACAGTATTGGTTGTAATGATACTGTCATTGGTCGGACGGTTAATTATCTGCTCTTCCTTCTCATTATTCTCATAACATGTCTTCGTGTTGAAGCACATGTGTCTAGTCGCACCATCTACTCCGGCTTGCTATCATACCTTTTTTGGTTTGGGGGGGTCAGTCGGATACAATGATCCTTTTGCTATTTTATTATTTTCTAAATTTGCCAATTTCTTTCTCGTTAAAATCGCCACGAGTTGAGTATACTATTTTGAATGATTTTATTCTCTTTATTTTCTCTACCGCGCTGGAAAAACGAGATTTGACAGAATGAATTTTAGAAGCACGTATTTACGCAGACAAAAGGTGCACTCTCAGAAGGATAGAAGATATATTTTTGAACATTTAGAAGGACACATGGGTAAATAATTAATAAAACAGCTCTCACAATATTACGTAAAAACTTCATCGATCACACTAATTACTCTACAGAAACACTAAAAAACGATCAGATAGATATCATTCACACCCGCCTGTCCCTCAGACACACAGCCGGAACGTATCATTGTGTGGAAGACCCGTAACCGCTGAGGCGTCGCCGCGCTGGCGAAAAAGGCAATGCCTCTGCCCTTCCTGCTCATGCCTCTGCTGAGACTGCAGCCGCACTTTCGGCCTCTATGGATTTTGCGTGTGGTCTGCCTTCGGGCCTGGCCCCGTCAGCCGTGCAGTACTCTGTTGTGATCTTGCACCGCCGCTCTGATTATTGAGGCGCCATCCCAGCCCCCCCGGAGCTGTCGCAGCGCTCACTGCACGGCGCCCCTGCTCTGCATCTTCCCTCGACACATGGCCGCCATTCTTTTACGACATTCTTTTCAACACGGTGCCGTAAGCGAACCTGCTTTCGGGGCTCATCATTGATATATATATTATAACTATATTATATATATATATATATCTACTACTACTTTATTTATAATGTATTATTTTATTTATTAAATACGGCGAATGAATAATCGGAGTGCACCACGAAAAACCTTGCTAACCGCTCGTTGAGAGCGAATTGCATCACTGGTAATAAATTTTCGCCTCGGAACACTTTCCGAGTTAGGCACTACGAGAAGAAAGAAGAGAGAATGCGATCTCGCAGAATTGAGCCAACAAAAAAAACACGTGTTTCACGGATTCTCTCGAGGGGGACAAGATAATATGATCCTCACCCTGTGTGCAATGCAACCAACCATGATACATTTAGACAGCATGCACACTTTTGCTTAGACAGCGGCAAGGAGGGGGCCGGAGTGGGGTGGTGTATGTCATTTGACCGTGGTTCAATCACTAACATCGAATGGTAACCCGCAGGCCCCACCAAAAACAGCCATGGAGCCGGGAAAAAAGCAGGCTCGAGCCCCGGCCCTTCCTGCGCTGCAGGAACAGTGCACGATAATAACTTTGTTGTTGATACACTTCTAGCAGGTGGTACATGCGCTGCGGCTAGGGAAAGAAATCATTTTTTACCTGGTTTTCTATTTTTAGGGCGCCCTCTGTTATAGGGAATGTGCTCAAAAGCCGTACTTTGGCCAACATTTCATCAAAGAACGTCTTTTATATTTTTGGAGATCACAGCACGATGCGGAATGCGTGCTGGGACCGTGTCTGGGCAAACGACGGTACAAATAAGACAAGTTACAACAATTCGTCCCTTTTTTATTTCGAACATTTTTCTTTTATTCTCACATTTGAATTCTCTAATATCAACCAGGCTTTCCATTTCCTTCGTCACTATATCACAGTGATGCGGTAGCAGAAGGAAATACTACAAATGCCTGGGGTTTTCCTATTACGCATGAATCTTCGCTGGGAGTGCTTAGAGAGGGCCAGCTCGGGAACCACGCTCCGATCAACATTGGGGGATAATAGCAAGAATTTGAGAACAAGTGCTAGGTGAAGTCCATTGTCGTACATTGAACACATACTTTTTCTATTCCTTAAAGGACTTAAGTGAAATTACTGAACGCTATTTTACACTAACCTAGGAGATAATATTCTCCCCTCTATGACAAGTTTGAACCACTTTTTTTTTAAATGTGCCGATATTTTAGAAAAGGCATATTATATCTTAAATAAGATTCGTTTTATTTTTTATTTTATTTTAATTAATTTGGGTCACAATGACACCATAACATATTTCATCCAATACACTCATTTCTAATATTTCAATATCCTAAATAAATACAATGCATTGATAGGTACAGTCCGTATATCTTTTTTTTCCTGGACGGGCATGTAAAGAATCACTCACTCGCGCAACACTAACTGACAGCATTCGTATACGTTCAACGAACCATGTGGATTTATCAAGTTGTCCTGAAGGGCGCATCCACAACCTTTGTTTTTCACACAAGTATTTTTCAAATTTGTGCTTTCATCCGTATATGTCGCTACACTTTAGACTTCTTTTCTGTCTGCCTAGCCCTCTCTGTATGCGCTCCGTGTTATTAGAAAAATTAATTGTACGACAACGGAATCACAGCCGCAAGTTCATTCTCCCCTCGTGTTCTGTGAGCCGAATCGCGAGAGATACTCTGGGCTCGCACACAAAGGCGATCAGGACGGTTGCATGAAACAATATATTTGTGCGATTGCGGGGCCACCGGGATAAACATAGAAATGAGTCTTAATGGTCGCTCTGTCGCGCAATACTGGGCAAAAGTGTGTCGCGCTCGGAAAGCAACGTTCGAAAAACATCCCTCTTAGGCGTCTTAAATAGCAAAGCAGAAGCCGGTGAGGGAGGAAGCCTCAAAGGCGAATTGCGCTCTTTCTCTTTTGTGCTCGATTCCTCGCTCGATAATGTGGGTTCTATGAATACGAACTGTCATACTTCACTTTATTTTATCAGTAGTAGAAGTTTTTGCTTTGTTAAGTATTTTTACCATCAAAGCGATTTTACTTTGGGTCGTAGTTATTTTTAAAACAAGTGTTCACATTAAATTGTAAAATAAATGTCTTTTCTTCTTCATCCTATCTTACTTATCTTCCTTCTTTTTTTTTTTTTTAAACCCACCTGGTGGTAGCTCAGCTACCCTACTATGTATATTAAAGCTTGTGGTCGGTCTTTTTCGAGAACCGCAAAGAATCTCGGTCCTTACCGCGGCAAAAGCTTCTGACCTTGCCCCCCGTTCGTCCGCGTCCTAATTCTGCCGTCAACGCTAGCGTCGACCGGGTTGGCTTTATAACAAGTTTTTTTTTTCTCCTTTCACAAACCTCTGAATTTTATTTTCGTTAAATCGTATCTTGTGCCATAATCACAAAAAACTCAAACTTGAGACAAACAGAAAATTAAAATTTGTGGAGAGTTTTATTTTTGGTAGTAATTTTTTTACTGGAAAATAGCATGGGGTTATCCAATAAAATTCTAGCATGAATACCCCAAGGCCCCTTTATACACACACAAAGGTTTTAATATCCCCCATATATTGCGTTTGGGGGTTTTTTCTTTTTTCTCTTTTTAGAAGAAAAAAAAAAACCAACGCGCCTCCCATTCCTCCCCTTCGGCCCTAGATTGGGGGAAGAGGCAAAAGGCATTATTAAATATGGACACGTTACGTTTTGGGTTGAGCAAATTTTAAGAAAAAAAGACTTGAACAAAAAATTAAAACTCTTTGTACCAGAAACTTTGTTCCCGTATTGCGGGGATAAAGCAAAAAAAAGAGAGCTTTCGCGAACCCGCGGGAAAAAAAATAAATCAGGGGGCTTTAGATATAAAACAAATGGGGAGTTTTTTGCTCCTCAGTTTGTTTAATTTTTAGGATGGGAAAAAAAATGGGGGAAAATAGCGGTCTGAAACTAAATTATCCCCAAAATTTTTCACGTCCCCCCCGTTCAAAAAGAAAAAAACTTTAGGGAACTTTCATGTGAACTCTTAAAAAGACTTTTTTCTAAAACCAAAGGAAGGATTTTTTTTTTTACAGCACAACCCAATTGTGGGGGGGAAAACATACAAATCTCCCCGCCTTTTTGGGATTGGGCCCTTTTTCGATGCCAAAAATCCTAAATCCAGGGCACCGTTTCAAACAAAAAAAATCTTTTTGAGGGTGTTCTTGCTTTTTTTTTGGGGAAAAAATTGGTTTTAATGGGGAATGGAAAAAAATTTGTTTTTATTTTTCGGGATGGTTAAATTTGTTGGATCCCAAACATTGCCCGGTAATCTTCAAGCAAGGAAAGGGACTAAAAGGGAAACTGCCATTAGGCCCAAATTTTAAAAAAAAACCGCCAAAAAAGTTATAAAAATTAACCCAAAATTTCAACACACGGGTTTTGGTTTTTCCCTTTTTTTTTTCCAAAAATTAATTTTTATCCAAATTTTTATATTTGGTGGCCATTTCTTTTGTTTTTTTTTTTGTCCCAATTTGAAATAAAAAAATCAATACCTTTTTTTTTGGTTTTGAAAAAACAAAATTTTCAGTTGGCCCGGGCCCCGCGGACCCGAAACATTTAATTTACGTTTCCAAGAGAAAAAGCCAAAACGCCCGGGAGGGTTTAAAAAAGAAAGGTTTTTTAAAATGAAAAAAGCCCCTTTATAACCTTTATTAAAAATTGGTTTTTGTTAAACTTTTTTAAATTAAGGAGGCCAACAATTAAGTTAAAAGAACATTTTTGGGGGTCCCCCAATTCCCATTTTTCCCCAGAAATAATGAAAAAAACGAAAAAATTTCCCCCAAAAGGGCCCCCCCCCCCCGAATTCAAATTGTTCGGGGGGAAGAAAAACCCCCCCCCCGCAAAAAAAAGTTTTCAAATTTAAAAATGGATTCCTTCAAAGTAAAGGCCACAAAAATTTAAAAAGGATTTTTTTTCAATGTTCTAGGCCGGGTTATATTTTTTCGCGTTGGGGTTTTTTTTTCCCAGCCTTCCAAAAGAAAAGCCCCTTTTTTTTTTTCCCCAGACAAAAAATTTAATGGGGCCGCGGGGCTGGAAACAACATTTTCCAAAATCCCCAATATCTAAAAATAAAATGGCGGGATTGTTTTGGGGGGGTAAAAAAACCAAATTTTTTCCAAATGTAAATCTTTTTTCCCCCTTTCCAAAATCTTTTTGGTAAACCCAATCCTTTTTTTTTTAACAATTCTTTTTTTGGGAAAAAACCAGAAAAAAATAAAAAACTTAAAACCTGAAAAACCCGCTTTTGTTGGGGGGGTTAATGGGAAAAAAAAAAAAGGTTTTTAAAACAACCGAAAAAAAGAAAACTTCTTTAAAAAGGCTTCCCAAAAATTTTTCCTTTCCGGATTTTTTGAAAAAAGGAAATTTATATTTTTTGAAGAAAAATTGGAAGAAAATTTTCCCAATTTTAAATTTTTTGCCCCCATACTAAGTGTAAAAAATAGGGCCGGGGGGAAAAAAATAAAATTTTGTTCCCCCCCCGAGAGCCCAAAACAAAAACATTTTTTCTTTTTTTTCCAACTTTTAAACGGATTGGAAAAAAAGGTAAAGTAAAAAAATCACAAGCTTTTCAGGTCCCCAAATTCTTTTTTTTCCACTCTGAAATAATATATATTCCTCCTTAAAAATCTTTTTTTCCCCCCAAATCAACTTAAAAAATATTCCCCGGATAATGGGTTGTCCCCCCCTGTTTTTTCGGCGTTCTCGCAAGCCGCTTCTATTTTTGTTCTTTTTTCATTTTAAGCAAAATCTTGAATTTTTTTTTCCCCCCTTTCGGTTTTTCCCGGTCCCTTTTCCCAGGGGGATTTAAACAAAAAAAAAAAAAGAAAAATTTCCCTTTCCCCTAAAAAATTCATTTTTTTTGCCCATCTTTTCCCCCGCCTTTCATTCCAAATAATAAAATACCCTTTAAAAATCGGTATGACCCAATTTTTTAAAGAAACTTTTTTTTTTTTTTTGGTTAGTCCCCTGCCCCATCCCACAAAAGGAAAAACCATTTTTCCCTTTTTCCTACGGGGGTTCCCACACATTTAAATTAAATTAATTGGAAAAAAAAATAAAAAACCATCGCAAAAGACTTTCCGGTGAAATTTTAATTGTAAAAACAAAACTATTTTAAAGTTCAAGAAACAAAGGAAAACCGTTTCATTCGAATTGGGGGAAACGAAAAAACCAAAATCTCAAAAAAATAAACCATATTCGAAATACGGAAAAGCGGGCCCCGGCAAGTATGGGAAATTACAAAATATTTTTTTTTTTAAAATTCCTTCTTGGGGAAAGAAAGAGGGAAAAAAATATTAAAACTTTTTGACATCTACTTTTTTAAAGGGTCCAAAGCTAGAAAAAAAGAAAATTTTTTTGAATCCGGGGAAAAACAGGGTTTTTTCAGACTCCCCTAAACCCAGCGAAATGGGGAAAAAAATTTACTTAAGAACTGGGCGCGGGAACAATGAAACGAAAAAAATTTTAAACCCTTTCAAACATCCTTCCCCCTTTTTTCAAAAAAAATTTATTTGTTCAAGAAAGGGGGAGGAAAAAAATCCCCCCAATTTTTTAATTATTTGGGAAAAAGCCCTTTTCAAACGAAAAACAAAAACCGCCGGTGGGGAAAAAAAGAAAAAAACGTGGCCAATGGATTTTAAGGGGACCAAATGGGGGGTTTTTTGGTGTACTTTTTTTATTTCAATAAAAAAAACAAACGGTTTTTTTAGGAAAAAACGAACCTTTTAACTTGGGAGTTGTTTTTTTTTTAAAATTTTTTTTTTAAAAATAGGGGGTTTAAACGGAAAAGAAAACAAAGATTTAAAAAAATCCCCAAAGAACGGAAAAATGCGTGGAAAAATTAAAGGTTTCCCCCAAAATAAATTTTCCCGTAAGTTATACAATGGGGTCCCTTTTTTTTTTTGTTAAAGAAAGCATCCTTTTCAAAAAACAAAAATCACCTCTTTTCCCAGGGGTTTTTTTTTCAAAAAATCCTGAGCGCGGCCGGCCGTTTTCCTTCCTTTTTTCCGGGAAAAAATTTCCCCCGTTTTCGGGAAAAAATCAAAACAAGACCAAAGCCTTTTCAAAAAAAAAATTTTTAACAATTTCTATATTTTATAACCCCCGCCTAGGGCCCGCTTTTCCCCCCCTTCCACCCCCCCCTTTTCCGGGTTCCTTTTTTGTAATTTCCCTCTCCTTCCCAATGGGGCCCCCTTCTTTTGGCAAAAATCCGAAATAAAATACTCCCTAAAAAACGAAAGCCCGCTTTTAAACCCAATGGCAACTTTGGCCCCATTTTCGGGTAAAAAATAAAAAATTATTTGGTTTATTTTTCCACAAACCCCAAACAAAATTCAAAACTGTTTGGGGGTGCCCAATTCCCCCCACCATTATCCCAACCGCCTTTTTTGTTTCCCTTTTTTTCCCCTGGCCTTTTCCATCAACCGTTCTTTTTTAAAAACGTTCCCCCCTTGGTTCCCCTTTTGCCCGTTTTTTTTTTTCCCGGCAAACCCCATTTTCTTTTTGCCCCCGCGTTTTTTACGGGGGGGTTTTCGCCCCCCCGCCACATTTTTGGCCAAAAGCCCCGCCCCAAAAGGGCCCGCTTTTTGCCCCAAGTCGTTTTTCCCTCCCCAGTTTTTTTTTGGCCCCCCGCCCCCGGCTTTTTTTTCCCAAAACCCCCCTCGAACAGGCCCACCCCGCCGGGTTCCCCGCCCGCCTTTACCCCCTTAAAAACTTATTTTTTCCCGGCCCCCCGTCCCCCCCAATCCAAAAAAACCAAAACCCTTCGCCATCTACAACTTTTTTCGGGGTCCCCCCCCGCCAAAACTGTTTTTTTTTTGGCCCCCATCCGTCCCCCATACCGCCCCCTATGGCCCCCCAAAAATAAAATTGGGGCCCGCCATAAAACAAAGTTTCCGCCCCCGTCCCCCCTCCCCCGCCGCCCCCCCCTTCCGCGGTTCCCAGCCCCCCCCGCCCCCCCCCCCCTTTCCCAACCCCCTTTCCCGGGCCTTCCGTTTTCCCCCCTCCCCCTTTTTCCTTTAGCCACCTTTGGGGGAAAAAAAAAAAAAAAAATTTTTTTCCGCGGCCCTTTGGGGCCCCCCGCCCCCTTTCCCCTTCCCGCCGCGGCTTCCCAAATCTCCCTTTTTCCCTTTTCGGCCCTGCCCCCGCCCCGCGTTTTTTTTTGTCGGGCCCCACCCCCCGGGCCCCCCCTTTGGCAGGCCCCCCCACCCGCCCCGTTGGGGGGGAAGGCCTACCGCCATCAAGTCCCCCAACGCCGCCCCCTCGTTTTCCCCCCCAAAAAGCCCCCGGGTTTTCCCCAAAAGAACCAAAGGTTCCCCGCCCCCCCCCCCCTTTTTTTATTTTCTTCCCTCCACCCCCCCCCCCGCCCAAAAAAGTTGCCAGCCCCCCCCGCCCCTCCCCCTTTCCCCAATCCCCCAAACCAAAATTTCAAGCCCCCCCGCCCTTTTTTTTCAAAAAAACCCTTTTTACCCATCAGCCCCTTTTTACTCCTTCATCCCCCGGCGCCGGCGCCCCCCCCCTCCGTCCCCCTCCGGATCCAAAAAATCCGCCCGGCCCCCTTTTTCCCACCCAAACCCCACCCCCGGCCCCAAAGCCCCAACCGCCCTTTCCCTCCCCGCGGGGGTCAAGCTTTCCCCCTTCCCCCTCCCCGCCCCTTTCCCCGGGTTCCCCCCTGGGGCCGACCCAAGGGCCAAAAAAAAATACCCGGTCCGCTTTTCCCTTTCCGGCCCGTTTTTTAAGTTTCCCTCAACACCAACCCCCGGCCCCCCCCCCCCCGGGGGTTTTCCTGGCCCCCGGCCCACCCTTTCGAAACCCTGGCCCCCCCTCGCCCCCCCTTCCCCGCGGCCGGGGGCCCTACCCGCCACCCCAGGAAAAACCACCGGGCATTTTTCCACCCCCAGGCCCCTTCGGGGGCCCCCCTCCAACCCCTGCCCCCCCCCCTTTCCGCCCGCGGACTCCCCCCCTCCCTCCCCCCCCCCGGTTTTTTTTTGAAACCCGCCCCCCTTTACACTTTTTTTTTCCAAAAACAATCTTTGGCCCCCTTTTTGGCTACCCTTTACCAAACACGCGCCCCTAAAACAATTTCCCCCCTGGGCAAAAGCCCACTGGGGTTCCACTGCCCTTTGGGCCGCCGCCCTTTTCCTTGCACCGCCCCCCAAGATAAAAAACTTTTAAGCAAAACGCCCCCCCTTTTTTCCCCCCCCTTCTCCCCGCCCCTTCCAGTTTTTTTTTTTCCCGCAACCCGCAACCTTCCGGTGCCCCCCTCCCTTTTTTCCGCCGCCCCCCCCCGCCCCGATTTTCCCCCCCGCCCCTTCCCCGCCGTTTTTTTGCCCCCGGGTCCGCCGCCGGGCCCCGCCCCGGCCCGGGCCCCCTTTCTTGTAAAGGGTTCTTCGTTTTTTTTTGGGGCCCCCGCGCCAAAGGCCCCCGCCTTTTTGGGGAGCCCCCTTTTTTTTCTTTCCCGAAAACAGAAACCGGGGGGGGAAAAAAAAAAAAAATCCCCCCCCGCCCCCCCCCGCCCCCCCCCGTTGGGTTTTTTTCCCTGCCTTCGGCCGCCCAGAATTTCCCCCCCCCGCCCCAAACCCCGAAAACCCCAAAAAACCTTGGGCCCCGGGAAAAGGGCCCGCGCCCCGGAAAAACGGTTCCATTGTTTGGGGCGCCCCCTTCCGCCGCCTTGCGGCGGGGGAAACAAAATAAACCAAAAAACCGCAAAGAAGCCCCCCCATTTTAGAATTTTGGCAAGGGCGAAAAATGGCGGGGGCGGAGGGGGGAAAAAAACCCTTTCCTGGGGTTCCGCCCCCCCCTTTTGGGTAAAAAAGGAAACAAATGTGTTCGAAAAAGGCCGCCCAAAAAAAAAGGG
The DNA here is from genome assembly GCA_017312745.1 of Gryllus bimaculatus. Classification (NCBI taxonomy): domain Eukaryota; kingdom Metazoa; phylum Arthropoda; class Insecta; order Orthoptera; family Gryllidae; genus Gryllus; species Gryllus bimaculatus. Next base: position 2,945 of record BOPP01000660.1, on the reverse strand, counting down.
GGAACGGATTGGTTTTGTTTCTCTTCCCGGGGTTCCCCCCCTTGGTGTGGGGGGGGGTGAAAAAAAATGGAAATAAAGGCCTTAGCCCCTTTAGATTAGCCCTTACGGGAACCGCGGAAATTTTAAAAAAAAAGGTGCTCACTTTTGTCCGCCCGCCCCCCCTGGAGAAAAAAAAACGGGGTTTTTTCCCCTAGGTGGGCCCGCCGTGGGCCCTTTTTTTTGCCCAAATTGGGAATTGAACCCAAAAGTTTTTTTTTTACCATTGGTTTTTTGGGAAGCCTCGATAGAGTAAAGTAACAACGGAGCGGGAAAAATTGCCCCCCCTGGGAGGCAAAGTTTATAAAGCCCCCCCACCAAAAAAACCACCGGGGGGCCCCCCCCAAAAATATGTGGGAAAATAGTAACAGTTTTGGGCCCCCGCCCAGAAAAAAAAAACAAAAAAAATTTTTATTTTTTTCCCCGCTCACCTTTTTCCCTTTTTTTTCCTCCTCGTTTTTTTTTTTTCACCTTTCCCATGGGAATTTTGTTCCCCCCCTCCTTTTTTAACAATTTCAAATGTACAATAAGCAAACCTAAAACCCATGTCCCTCCCTCCCAAGGAAAAAGCCCCCCGGCGCTCTTAAGAAAAAAGAAAGATTTTGGGGACCTTCGGGGCCGCCCCCCCTTGAAAAGGGAAACGGGGGGGTTCCCCTTTCTTAATCTTGGGGGGAGGAAAAAGAATTTATCTGGTGGGAAAAAAGGGGGAAAAAAAATCCCCCTTTTTTTTCCCCCCCCCCCCAAACAAGGGTTTTTTTTAGAACTTTTTTGGTTTTGGGGTGGGCGGCTTGGGGGGGGTTTTTCCCCCCCCGCCCCCCCCCCCCCTCAAGAAAGCGCCTCCCCAGTTTTTTTTTGGGGGGGAAAAAAATCCCCCGCCCCTTAACTTTCTTTTTCTTTTAAAAAAAAGAAAGAAAAAAAATAAAAGTCCCCCCGTTTATTAAAGTGTTGTGACAGAGGAAAATAAATGGAAACGCCTATTAATATAGTGGCCGTGAGCCGCGCAGAATATAAGACTGCCCTAGTGCAGGCCCCAGGGAAACGATAAGAGAAAAAAAGTATATGAGGGTTTATGATACGCCCCCGTCAGACTTCTATTCTCTGGTTGGATATGATGAAATGAGGTTTTTGAAATAAGATAGGGCGGAGTAATAGAAGAAAGTTTGTAGTCAGCTAGGTATGGATCGCCCCTCCGTGCTCCGCCCTTGTTCCTTAAGTCGGTTGTTAGATATGTGTCTGTTTTTGTGTGAGTGGTGTTAAAAAAATTGTAGTTCTCGGTCCGATTATTGTTTCCCTCTGGGCTAGAACCGGTTCCTATAAAAAAAAAACCCTACTACTTACGAGCCCTCGTCGATGTGCGGCCAGGATTCTTCGTCTCACCCCTCCAGCATTCCCTCACACTGAATTACATAGGAAGTTTAGTTTTCTCTCGAATTATCGTGTATAATATTTATTCTTTTACTTTCCCGGTCTTCCGCATTCTTCCAACTACACCGGCACCCAATGGGAAGTTATTAATTTTCCTTTATTAGGTGCAGGGGGAAAAGGGAAAAATGCTCCCCCCCGCGACAAACATAGAATTCGCGACCTCGTCCGCCTTTATCTATTTCCTTTATACTTAAAAAATGGTCGACAGGGGGAAATAAGCGGAAAAAAAAGGACAAATTAAAACCGTGTGATTGAGGACGTATTTGGAATGGGGTTCAATTAGGTTCTCCGGGCTTCTTTTCTCTTGCTAAAGTGATTTACAACAACATAGATCAAAAGCCTTAAAGAACTGTTTGGGGCAGGACGGGGAAAGCCGGGGGCGGGTGAAAGAAAAATAAAGTTAAAGGGCGCCCCAGATACCGAAGAGGGATCACATTGCCCGCAGTGACTTCTCTGAGGCACCGAAAAATTGGAATAAAGGGCGCAAACTTTGTATACAGGGATTGGGCATTCTCTTTTATCGTTATTGGCGACTTTCTTGCAATTAATATGTATCAGCCTGTAAGCTCGATGTAGGATTGTTAGGGAAAGCAGTATTATTTCAGGGTTCTTAGTCACTATGTTCGTATGATGTATTAAAGGCGATTACCGCCGGCATTATGATCACATTCACTCTGATATATTCGGGAATATTTTTTTAATACTGGATATGCTCCAACGTTGTGCTTGGCTGGAGAGACTGAGAAATTGAAGTGTTGCTATCCCCGCAAGTTATTTTTTAGAACATTTTCAATAAAAGGGAGACAAATCAACGCGTTTATTGTAATTGATCCAGTTAGTAGGATGAGGATCGAAAGAACGAATGAACAAAAAAAAAATCGAAAAGTTAAATTTTGAAATTTTTTTGGGGGGCCAGCTCTCCTTTTTCCAACCATTTTTCACGATCCCCCCTGCGCCTTCGGCTGGTCCTTTCTATATTTCTTTTCAACGGCGGACTCAAATATTTTACCGCTCTGAGGTCTCGAGGGTGGAAAGTGGTATTGCTCTGTTGTTTTTAGAAAGAATAGGTTTTGAAGTTATAATAACTTGGGCCCGGCCCTTTTCAGTCGAGACTGGTGAAGTACCGCGGCGATGTTTTCTAGGTCACATCCCTTTCCATATATATTTTTGTTTCTGCAGGGGAGTGGTGATGGTGGGGGGATATCCTTCCCTCTTTGCGCGCTTTTCTGTGGCTTGTGTGAAGATTTTTGGTCCTCAGATTTTCGATTGAGGGCGCTTTGTGATATTAAAAAATACACAAGATATTTGGAAGCAGAGAGATGTCCGGCGAGACGCGTCGTCGGACGGCTCCAGTCCCCGGGCGGTTGACTGGGGGCCAGCACCTTATTGTCGCCGCGACCCGGAGAAAGGGGGAAAAACGGGAAAAGAAGGCTCCCAAGCGCTTAGCTTGCTGGGCCCGTGGGGGGGGGTCACCGAACCAAATT
>BOPP01000659.1:0-18922 GCA_017312745.1 Gryllus bimaculatus | reverse complement strand
GAGGAGACCGGCGCGATACGTGACCGGCGATGCCTCCGCCTCGATGCCGTGGGGTCAGAGGTGCCGGCGCCGCCCTGAACGTAGGCGCAGTTGCCGTGCGTGGCCGCGGTCCGGCACGGGCCGGCGCCGCGGGGGTGGCGAGCCGCGGAGTGGTGCAGCCGATGCTCGGAAGGGTGCCGCCCTCCGTGGGGTTCTGCCCCGTCGCGAGTTCACCGGGGACCGCGCCGCCCGCGCCCCCCCCAGTCCCGCCCGACGGGCCTCAGCTCCGCCCAGGTGGCTGAGCGTTGCCCTGCCACGACCATTAGCTTGTCGAGAACGAATAGCCTTCCTCCCGCTCGCCTCCTGCAAAATTGTGGAAGTTAACTGCCTTATGCGTATTGTCGCACTGCGCGCGAGGCTCAAGTCCTGCTGTTCGGACGCGCACCATAGCTATTCCTGGAAGATGCCTCCGGGCTGCACGCAGCAGTCTCCTCCCGTAGCTTCTGAATGAGCCAGCTGGCCCAATCATGCGGCGGCCGTCCCTCCGGACCACCCGCCGGTGCCGGTGCGCTGCTGCGTGCGATGTCTTGAAGCTTCCAGCTTGACACCGGTAGCTGCTCAGCTAAACCCAGAATACATCTTTTCCGAATTCTCGCTGCATGGACTCGTTCCGGCTGCTTTTGGGGAATACCAGTAAGCAATGGGTGAATGTTACGACGTGCGACTGGTTTCAGTAATCCACCTTGGCGCACCAGCCGCTTCGGTTGGCTGTGCTGCAGCGACTGGCAGTCTGTCGCGTGCTGCCGTCGTCACCCAGGCCTGTAATAACGTCAATCCTATCAATATTAGCTCCTTATGATTCCTATTCAAATGTCGATGAATCTCAGCATTATGGGGGGGGGGCGGATTTCAGCTCCACCCACCGATTGCCGAATAGCACGCGCCATCCAACACATGCCGAGGCCAGCTCGCTCTCAAGTAGCCCCAGCCCCTCGCGCTGTGCCGCCGGGCACCGCAACCGAGGCGGCCGCGCAGGTAGCCCCTCACCCAGCGTCCGATAAGCCGCGCGCCACTGGTTCCTGTTTCGAGACATGCCTGACAGCGGTAGCAAACACGTTCCGCATCGCTCGCGTCGGAGTGAGAGTGAAGCCTGATATTTGATAGGACTTAAAGAGCGGCTTGGCCAGTAGGGTCACAGGTAGTCGCCGCGTGCGACGTGCTTTCGAGCTGATCGTGCTTTCGAGCTTGATATTTGAAGGTACTTAAAGGAGCGACTTGGTGCAGTAGGTCCACAGGTATTGCCGCGTGCGGACGTCTTCCGGAGGAGCTCCGGCGGAAGTGAAAGCCAATGGGGCCGTGGACAGCGCCCAGTGTTTTGCAGCGGCAAGTTCCGTGTGGCCGCAAGTAGTGCAATGCCACCACACGTCCTGCTGGTGTTAGCCTTCCCTACTCCTTTCGGGAACATCTATGAACTGATCTGTAAAAAGAGAAAAAGAGCAAGGTCGGGAAAGACAAATAGTGCGTGGCCGGCGCGCTTTGGTCGTGTGTTACCCGCAATTTGCATGCAAGTCTTGGCGTCTTCCGCTATTGTAGCAGTATCTGCTCGATGGGCATGGGAACTTGTTTATAGAACGATTTTCTTAGAATGGGATAAAAGTGACAGTCGCGAAGAACAAGTGGGCATCAGGTGTACCTTGATAGAAGGTATCCTCCGCCGCGCAGCTGTTTAGGTTACGACCCCTTCGTTAGTTGTTTGTTTACGGCGTCCTTACGGGGCAACCGTCACGAGACGTGCCGATTCTCAGCATTTCCAAGACTCGATTTTAAAAACAGAACATAACACTTCTCACATAAAAACTAAATCTCACGAGTGTAATATGTTTATCAAAAAGAAAGAATTTTTTACAGAAGAGACACGAAAGCTCTGCAACTTCCTAATTTCAATTAATATCCCGTGGCGCACTAGTGATTTTTGTCGGACAGGGCATCAACATGCAAAGGGACGACGCCGGTTTAAATCTGTCTTACATTAACGTTAGCCAAACTGCAAACGAACGAATGGAGAAGGTGAAGCGTCATATATATGTTTTACAAGGACAACTAACGGACTACGAAGAAGATGCGTTCAGTTGTGTTTGCACGAGCACTAGCTGTCAAAATCATGGCGCGCATTTCTAACAGAAATCGGGACAAATTCCTGAGCGGGCTACCGGCGTATTTGGGGCAGAGGAAAATTGGGGGGCGCCGTTTTGGCCCCCCCCCCCGGGCCGGGGGGGTCGTGGCGGGTCCGGCCGCTCAGGGAGTGGCTTTCGGCGCAAGGGGTCGGTTCATCGTGGGGCTTACGTGAGCGGGAAGGAGGCGGCGTGGCTCTACTTTGTGCAGCAATTTTGGCCACTCTCCTTGTGATAGGAGTGGAGAAATATCCTGGTCCCGGTGTACAGGAGGCAGAGGTGACGTGTTCCAAATGTGACAGGAACGAGCCGAGAATTAGAAGACTGGAAGTGGATTTGGCGAAGGCCCACAGTCATATTGGAGAACTGACGTTAAGAATCAGGGATTTAGAAGACGTCAGCAAAGGAAAGGAAGAGCAGAATGTCCGCGTCCCACATGAAAAAGAGAAGAGGAACGAGCGGCCAAATATGAGCGAGTCTCTTCAGCCAGGTGCGACTCCATGCTGCGACACAGTGGCGGCGTATTGAAAAAGAAGGTGCCGACGTATCTTTTTTTTCTTGAGTAGGTATTGCGCGAATGACTTCGGTTGTGAATAAATCCCACCCAAATTAACAGACGGAAGTGGTTCTAGTTCATGTAGGAACCAATACGCGGAAACGGCAACCTGTTTACGACACAATTGAACAATATGTCAAACTAGGGTATGCCATCCGATCTAAATTTAAAAATGCGAGGCTCATTGTTTCCGGAGTTATGCGCCGGAATGATGTCCACATTAGTAATACGAGGGACGTGAATTGTGGATTATTATGGGCTTGCGAGAAATTTGACGGGCTGTTCGTTGATTCCAATCCCTGGCTTGGGCACGAAGACAGGACGGGACGGCCTTTATCTCAACATACGAGGTGCATGGAAGCTGGGATGTCATCACGACCAAGTAATACGGTCATACTTACTTGGAAAGTGACGACTGGATGAAGAGGCAATAATGGCGCCATGGGCAGTGATGGTTGCGAGAAAGGGAGCGACGCGTTTGGTGACTGATGTGGGGGAGGTGACGGAGACAACGCGTGTGACTGCAGCGGGGGAGGAGCCCGAGTTAAGCCCGGAAGGAGCCCGAGGAGACGACCGCGGCGGGGGAGGAGATGGCAGTGACCGCGGCACAGGAGCCTAGGATAGACGCACGGGTCTCCAACACTGACTTTCAGGTGAGGAGAGGCTTTGCTAGATTGTTGCAGGTGAACTGTCGATGTATCATGAATAAAGAAACCTAATTTTGGAATTTAATTGAAGCACGTGATCCTGATGTCATAATAGAAACAGAGTCTTGACTTTTGGACGCGGTAGCAAACCCGGAAATGTTTCGTTCAGACTAAATTACATTTAGGAGATATCGAAAACCAAAGGCGGTGATGTCTTTATATGCGTGAAAAACACATTTAATATCAGATCAAATTGGGTTGATAAGGAATTTGAAATGACGGGTATAGAAATTTTCTGTTCAGGAAGTATCTTAGAAATCATTGCTTGCTATCGTCTACCGGGCAATAGATATCAAATCATTGGCACTCTTTACGAAAGAACAAAAAATATAAATAACCGTCATGTAATTACTGCTGGAGATTTAAACCTCCCAGACCCAAATTGGATGGGGATTGTATGCGAAGGGAAAGTACAACAATTAGTCAACCGACTTGTCTGGGACAGCGGATTAGAGCAGGTAGTAGACCGGCCGATCCGGCAGGATGCGATTCTGGATATTTGCCTAAATAGACCGAAAGATTTATTCTTGTGCGACGTTTTAGAAGGTATAAGTTACCATGAAGCCGTTTTAGTCGATTTACAGTTAAGTATTTCAAAAAAATTATTACTACCGGTACTCTAGTGAAGGAATGCAACAAAACGAATGTACAAGGGTTTCAAAATTACTTAAGAGAACGATATGACAAGTTTCTTAGAATAGGAGGAGGAATGGACGAAATATTGGGAGCGTTTAAAAATATTTTAGTAAATGCTGAGCAGGCTTTTGTTGCAAGTAAATTGTTAAAAAGTAACTGCGATCCGGAATATTTTAATGCAAAGATAAGGCGATTGAAAAGAAAAACCAGAGAAGCATTTATCAACAGACACCGTAGTGAAAATCATATTACCTTATATCGAAATTATTCAAAAGCTTTAAGGAAGGAAAAGAAAATGCCAGAGGAACGTCATTTGAAACATATTCTTGATGACACGGTAAGCCTTACATCAGTCGTATGCAAACTTAAGGAACATCTAATTTCAAGCTATATCAGGAAAGAATGGGAGGGCAGGGAGAGGCTTTATTAGGGTCAGCATGGGTTCAGAAATGGTTTCTCATGGAAAGTAAGCTAGTCTCACTTCTACAGGACCTAGCCGACGTAGTTGATTAGGGGAAAAGGGTCGACGCGATACTAATAGATTTTTCCAAAGCTTTTGATGTTGTTCCACACGATCGTCTTATAAATAAATTAATAGATTCGGGTATAGACATTGGAGTGGTAGCGTGGATAAACGAACTACTTCGGAACAGGAAATAGAAAGTCCGAATCGGAAGTTATTAATCAACCTCGAGAAGCGTCACGTCAGGAATTCCACAAGGAAGTGTCATCGAACCACTCATGTTTCTCGTGTTCGTGAATGCATTGTCGACTAATTTAGCTTCAAATGTACGACTATTTGCAGATGACTGCAGCCGACTATTTGCAGAATTTATAAGATTATCAACTCGGAGACGGACGAGGATATTTTGCAGCGAGACTTAGACAAATTACACATCTGGGCAGAAACAAACGGCAGGTCCAGCACGTTTGGTAGGGGTCGAAATTACAATGAATCTGCGTACAAACTGAAGAATAATGTTATACCTCGAGTCAACGTCTTTGCAAATACTTAGGAATACAGCTTGACAGCAACTGGAATTGGGAAAATCAAGTCAATTTCGTTGTAGGGAAAGCCTGGAAATCTTTACCCTTTTGTTATGCCGATACAACTGGAAAAAGGGACAATACCGTGAGAGCCAAAGAAACTAGCCATAAATGTCATCAAGTGCGACTGTCATTAGATTCCCCTGTTATTGTTGGGAACCCATAAACAAAATTTTTTGCAAGCAAAGGAATCTAGAAAAGGTCCAGCGTAGAGCATCAAAATTTACTTTCAGGGGTACCAAGAGTAAAGGGGTATGGGAGTCACTCGAAAGGAGAAGATTTAAGTTACGTCTCTATGCAATGTATAAAGCGTACACAGGCCTTCGAGCGTGGAAAGAAATTCGAAGTCTATTAGGGAAACCTACATATTTCGGCAGAGCAGATCACATGCACAAAAATTCAGACAAGAACTCAGAAAACGGACGTTGGGAAATATTCATTCGCGAATCGAACTAGTAGAGACTGGAACGGTTTTCCTGAGACAATCTTCGATCCTTTTCCCCAAAGCCTGAGCAAATTTAAAAATAAATTAGTTTCCTGAATATATATATATATATATATATAATATATATATATATATATATATATATTTATATATATATTTATACGGTACTCTCTATTCTATGGTAATTAATGGTATTATTATTATTATTATTATTATTATTATTATTATTGTAATTATTAATCAATATAATTTATTAAATTATGTGCAGTGTAGTGGCGTGAAGTTGCACGTGACGTTTTTCTTGAAACTGAGAGAAAAAAACGAGTGTGTAAGTAAGATATTAACATGCACAGTGTTTTCGGGCAAGTGTGGTGAAGTGAGTGTGGTGAAGTGGAGGTTGCTATGAAAGATTGCAACGATGAAAATGTTCACGTTAATTTTGTAAAGTTTGTAGATTCTGTAAAATTGTTAAATTTTGTAATGTTAAATTAGTGTATTCTGCCACCACGCTTCAAAACTTAATTGCAGGAATTATTAATAAATCTAAATCCAAAATAATTACTTTTTTTCATCTAGTGACAATGTCACAAACGGTAACTACTGACGCGTGATTTACGGCTAGTTTAAAATTAATTATAGCTTTTTGCGCCATCCGAGAGTAAAAAACTGGGAGCTTAAATTTTCGACAATGTTGAGACTTTTATTTAACAAAAAATAAAATATGTGTCATCATTCGAGAGTCTGCGACGGGCCATTATGAACGACCGCAGGAAATCAATTTTGGTGAAAATATTTTCTTTAACGGTTTAGAGCCGCTAACGTTCTTTAAAGACGGGACAGACGGTCTGCTGTCGGTCGATTTTTCGTATCAAGAATCCATGGACTACACAACGTATTAGAGAAAGTAACCTTATTTTGTACATACGAGCAGAAAAATCCGTTTTCAACGATACCGGGGAGGCAACCAGCAATGAGCTTGTCTGTCAAAAAAGCCCACTTTTTGCCCCAGCATTATTCATCTTTCTCTATACCTACTATAATTACTTTTTTTACGAGAAAGAAATAACCACTTATATCAAACACTTACGTTTTCAACACATGCGCCACACAAACTGCAAAGCGAGGTGCCAAAATATGGCGGATTAAAATACCGTGTTTTCCGGAACCTCAGATACGTAGGAAAGTGTCTCCGATCGGTACCTCTTTGGTCCACAAGGATCGACCTGATCGAAAGTAATTCTATGTGAACATTCCAGGAAATGAAAAATATACTTAGCCTAAATATATGAATAGAACATTATTGCAAATGCTTTGTATTGCAGTCAATGCAACGAAATGATATGTAATTGATAAATTCCGTCATTATTTTCAAGCCTTAACTGTCTTGTAAACCAATTGCTACACTAAAGCGGCTTTTCGTCTTCAGTGGTGGGTTCTAGCACTATGCTCAGTTTGCTATCACCGGTGCGTTACGTGAGGCCGTCGTAATGTTGCAGGTTCTCCGCCTCCTACCTTTTTCAACCTCTCACGGCTTCGGATATCCGCCCCGTGACTTCCATTTTTGTTCAACTCAAGTTTGTACGGGAGCCGAACTGATATGAAAGTAAACGCTGAAGAAAAGAAATTCAAAGTCGTAAGTAATTACATAAAATAGTTTTATTTACATGAAAATTTATTTGCATGTAGAGAAAAATTATTGACTACGTCACGCAAACTGTCAACTTATGATGCGCGCAAATTTGCAGTTCAAGTGAAAGGAGCTTATAGAACACAATACTTGAAATGTATCTTTTTTTCCCTTTCCACTTCAATTGTCTAAAGTCAAAGTTAAGAGATTCAACATGTTCCTCTTAATCTGACTCACGCATTGAAAAATTTAATTTCGTAATAAAGTTTTAATTTGAACTTAGAACTTGCAAGTGTATTGATTTTATAGTATTTCAATAAATTAAATAACACATTGTGCGCGATAATTCGTTTAGTACTGGATTGGTATTAAATCATCCTCAACTAACCGGTATATTTTTTAGTATTCAAGATCTCATTTTTTTTATTTTGTAATGGAACTGTACAGTTTATTTTTTACACCTGCCAATGTATAGATTTAAAGGAAAATTTAATTATATTTTGAATATTTTTTGGAAGAGGGTAATAATATTTTTTCTGCCCATTTTCATTCTGAAAAATTGCATGCAGTATTGGACTTTTTTTTCGACAACAGTGTAAAACGCTTGAGGGTAGAATCCGCAATCTTCCAATAACGGTTCACATTAAAAATAAAGTTTACCTGAGCATTCTGCAGTGCCACTTGAAGAGTTTTATTCATTTGGAAAAATGATATATATCGTTGGTATTTTGTGGACTTTGTGAAGAGCGGTTAGTGGCAGAAAAGAATCAATGAGCGGAGCCCGCGGATAACCCAGCGTTGGGAAGTTTTATTAACATTTGCAACAGAAAACTATTAATTAGTTCCCCAAATTAGGAAATTTATGATTTCGTCCTGAGTGGAATGAAGAAAGGTGTAGCATTTTTTTAAGGGCAGTTTCTCTATCATGGTTTGACGCTTGTACATTATGGCCCCTTGGCAAAAAGAAATGGTCTTTCGGAAACTGGCTTTTGAATTTTTACAAGTAGTCGGTTTTAATATCGATGGCGGTAAGATATTCAAAATGGAGAATATCACCTACACGTTTAAATAATAACATGAATGTTTTTTGAAATAAAATCCGTATGAAGAGAGGTGAAAACCCCCGGCGGCTTTTGCAATTGGCTTTGACTTTGACATTGAAGGCTCTGGCTCCTACGGAGGCCCGCCAAGGCAGCTATTAAAATGTTATTGAAGTAGTGTTTAGCATCACTCTGCCTACATTTAAAATTATATAGTTTGAAGAGATGACTTTATTAGTCCAATGGAAATATTTTTTCTTACCACTTTCTGTTCTGCACGAGTGGTGCCATTTGCCTACTCTTGAGAATAAAATTACTTGCGTGTTTTTACGATGGGGTGGCTTTAAGTTGTTAAGGATTTATTAATATTGATATAAGATACTAAATATTTAATATAGTTTAAACTGAGGAATTGGTTATTATTAAAACGGAATGTAAATGTTTTATTACATGGCTACTTTTTCATTTTTTGAATCAGTAACTTTACCGCTACGGTCGTTTCCCTTACAATATTCCGAATCTCCTGTGCATTGCGTCGCGCTAAATGAAACATTGGTTGAGTTTAAATAATCTGATGTATGGCAACGTGTCATTGCATACACTTTGCAAAAATTGAAATCTGCCAATGTGTGACGAGATCGGTGAATCGTTCATCCCAAATCGATCATGGGTTTCTATTTGAAATTTCCCCCTGGTCGCTACTTTTTACATTGTACAGGAAACACCCACTTCAACCGCAAGCGAAATGTTTTCGAAACTGTCCGGGGAGTCCGGAGGCGTCTGCCCAATTTTGTTGTAGATTAGGAGAAATGAACTACGGTGTTGCCATTTTAACTTTTTCAACTTTTGAATACTTAAATGTGTTTGGAAGCAAACTTTTTTAAAACAACCATTCTTATAGCACTAGATAAGGTGAATATATAAATAATAATAATAATAATAATTTATTATTATTATTATTTATTATTATATAAATTATTATTTTATAAAGGAAATGAAGCACAAGGAAGAAAAATTGGTTCATTTTTTCAGAAGCACAATTTTCACTGCAAGACGGGTTCTTTGGAGGCGAAAAAGAAATTGGCCTTCGCTGGCCCTATCCGCTCCTTGAAAAATCGAAATGTTTTAAAAATGTCACACTATTCAGTGGTTTGCTATCCTCGCATTTCAACACAAAATTTTTATTTTTTTCTGGTATTGTGCTCCAGTATAAACGAACTAATTCTTTGTAAATTACTTGGGTAACAAGAGAATAATGTTCGTGTTTCCTATTTCCTCATGAAATGAATTAATTGGCCGATAAAATAAAATAGAACAAAATTCCTCACGCTTCACTTGGGCAACTCTTTAATGAATTGGAATTGTAAAAAGTTTCTTGAAAGATCATTGCGTTATTTGCCGTTTTCTTAGTTATTTTTTAAACTACTTTTTATTTACTTTTGTCTATGGTTTTTCCAAAATTAGTCACTGTATTTAGTCGCTTAATACTACAGACCAAAAAATTATCATAAATTAAACGGCTTTGAAATCAGTATGTTACATGTTGACAAAACATAACGTTTTTTATTCACAGTGCGTTCCGTTTGTGACTTGTGTAATATTAGTTAATGTAATTCTTTACGTTAAATCCAACGCATCTGTTTACTCTTTAAAAATTAATAATTAATTATATGTTAAATCAAGAGGCCAAAAAGTCTATTTTTTTATTAATAATTCCATCTTTTATTTCTAACTGAAATATATATTAAGTTAGCTTGATTTTTTCACTGATATTCCCTATTCATCTCCACTAATGTCAATTCAGAATTAGAAAAATGAGGCGTCAGTGTCCTTGCTGCTTCATACAATAACTACAATTATCTCTAATAAATTTATAACAGATCAAGTCGTCCTCAGTTCGGCTAAAATACAAATGGAATGATCGCAGCGCGTGTCACGCTCCCTGCCGCTCGGCACAGCCTCTACTTCACTGGCTCCTAGTGGTCGAGCACAGAGCGAGGTCGCAGCCCAGAGGGGTCGAGAAAGGACACCTGGCGACGGCAAAAGCCTCTTTGGGAATAAACGGCAACAACACGGACGAGTGAAGGGCAAAGGGAAAAACGCGAGTCAGCGTAATCAGAAGATCAGAGAAAAAGTCCGGTGTATTGTTTACGTATGAGAAGGATTCCAACGCAAAGTGTGTTTTGCACATACGCATGTAAGTGTGTTAAGGTTAATACATCGTTAGAATATAGAAATAGAACATTAACACTTTTAGTTCAGAGTTATGTTTTTAAATAAATTTTCTCAGCTCATTCAGGTACAATCATGGCGAACCTCAGACCTCTTTGAATTTACTCGCCCTGGCGAACCATAAGGTGGTCCCTCCTGACATGGAACGGAAAGAATTATCACATTCGCCGTTGGCTCAAGTATTTTGTCACTGCAAACTCGGAATGAGTGAAGGGCAAGGGTAAACGCTTAAGAAGTCACCGTAAGTGTACGTATGTGAGAATTTAAAGCAATTAGTAATGTGTTTGCATATATGCAGTAAATATATTGGTTTTGAATTAGCGTTCGTAAGAAATTTAGAAAATATCAACATAGAATACTTAAAATCAATGATTTTTAATTGAAATAACCCACTAGTACTGTGAATACATGATGTGTTACGCTCTTTTTAACACGTGGTTGTCTTAACCTTTCACATGAACTGGAGGAATCGCTACCAATTCGATTGGGCCTCAACGTATTTGTCAACGGCAGACTAAGAAAATGCTGAGAAGTCAGTGTATTGTATGTATGCGAGGATTTATTTGCAAATAGTGTATGTGTTTGCCTGTTATGCAGTAAGTATCCTAAGTGAATACATTCTTCACAACGATTTTAGAAATAGAACACTCAATTAATTGACTGATAATGTTTATTTAATGAATTTTCCAAGGCTTTAATTTTCTGAACACTCCATAACCTAAACAGACGTACTCAATCAACTGTTGTCAAACTGGAAGTAATTTCGCTCTGATCGTATTAAAAAAGAAATTATTTTATTCCTTGTTTTTAAATAAGCAAACTTAAAATTTTAATATTCGAATGTCCGAAAGGATTTGTAGAATAATTTGACATCATAAATAATAAGAAAAGTTTGGTTTCAGTATTTTTCAGGGCTGCCGCTTACTGGTCATATGAGGCGACGCCTGTCATTCGATCAAAACAGGACTTCAGAAGACCGACAACGTAATTCATTTATTATTATTATTATTATTATTATTATTATTATTATTTATTAATTATTATTATTATTATTGTAAGTTGTAGTTTTTATCAATCAACCACCCAACGAATGAAGTAGGAACATTAATACCCAAAGGCGACATGTTATTGTGTCCATATTTCTTCCCACTATATACAACTAAGTGTACTCGCTAAGTTGAAAATGTTACGCTGGCATACTAACAATTCATAGATGACCGTCATCTGACACTACAAATCGGATTAATCAATGTGGTTTTTTTTTCAGACGGATTGCTTGCTACAACGAATGTTTTCTGTAGAAACAGTGGGGAGCACATTCCTTGGAAATTTTTGAAGCAAGTGGGTGACTACTCTTTGGCATATCCATGCAATCTGGTAACTTTTCATGCGGGATGAACCACAACTAGCTCTGATGCAACACATAACACGATTTGATTTAAATACCAACTAAAGTATAGTTGTAACTAATTTTTGTTTACTTCCTTTTTGGAGGACCAAGAGAAGCACTGACCTCATGCATTCTTCACAAGGCTAGACATGGCTTGTGGCATTCGAGGCCTGGAATGTTGGATACGTGTACGATATGCTCTCGACTCTTAAACTAATAAAACATTAAAGATTACAATTCGATCAGATATGAGAGTTTTCTTTTTTCAAGAATAGTTTTGTCTAACTTGTAAGAAATCTTGCCCAGAAATCCAGCAGAGCTCTTAAAATATACGGGAGCGTGCCGCAGGTAAGAGTTGTGATTTGAGTATAGGTTTGTTCTTTTAACTAATGAGATTTATACATAACTTGTTTTTTACAATTGAACCAAGTAATAAAATCAATTGTCTTAATATTGCTTAATGTGGGACTATGTAACAAACTCAATAAAAAACTAATTGTTTAATAAATCGTACTTATCAAATTTGAATTCTGTAATTTGAAATACAAAAATCACAACAAAACCGGGCCCCCCACAACAACCGTCTACAATACAACAGAATATAGAAACAAAATCGCTTCTCGTTTGGCCTACCCATGGCAGCTTTTGAATACAGGTCTACAACGGGCGTACGACACACAATAGGAAGCCTGGCTTCTGTTTTCCAAGAAGGGCACTGGGCCGGCCGTTCGCGATATTGCAGACTCTCACCGCCACTGACTCTTTCACCTCTGACGGCGTCGATATCCGTTTCTGTCTATTTTTCGCTTCGACTTCTTGTTTGCTATTCATCTAACGTACATTGAAAGTGAACGCTTGAAGAAAACTAATTGATAGCCGCAAGTAACGCGTAAAAAATAAGTTCGATATTTAGTGAATTTTTTTGCGGGAAAGAAAAATTCATAGCAAGACGTCCCGCAAACACGTACCTATGATGGCCTGGCAATTCTTGAAGAGAGCTTTGTAAGAAAAAACAAAATATTCGAAATCCACAAAAGCTTTTTTCCCTCCTCAAATGTTCCAAAGTCAAGCTTAACATATATAACAGACAAGTGTTTCCCTAAATATTCATGACCTACTAGTAGAAACAAGATTCGTAGTGTGTTTTATTTGAACTTAGAATTAGATATATTCATATTCTTTTAATATAAACCTAGTGTACGACCTTCGTACATTGGCTGATTATCAAACTCGTTCTAAATATCTCGTTTGAAGCAATTCTCAAAATTTTTTTGTAGTGGAAATGTCTATTGATTCAGAAATTAAAATAACCAGTATTGTTTGTTTTTGTTAATTTTTTAGTGGAATTTCATTTATTTTTACCTACTTGGCAGAGGATCAAAAATAAATAGATGGTAATATTGTTTTCTAAACTTTAAAAAACAATTACTATGAAAATAAACAGACAAGACGTAGAAGTATATCCCTTAAAAATAAATGTATGTATTTCATGGAGGTGAGATGAAGAGAATTTCTGTATTTGATCGAAGTGTATGCTGTATTGGAAATTTTCCGTTTCGTTAAACTTGTGCAAAGCGACGATCAAAATTCGCAGTGAATGGAGGAAATTGCCTTATTAATTTAACCGTGGGGAAAAATCCCCCCCGTAATTTTTTCTGCACTTTCCTACCATTGATGTGCGTTAAACCTTTTCACGTGTAATTCCGAGAATGATTACCTAACAAACCGTATCAACGATTTTCTCTAGATGAGTAAGATGCTCAATTGCATATTAATTTTTCATGGTATTTACATAAACCTTAACCTAAAGACAATATGTTAATTTAGGAAACCTGCAACTCGATTAAAAGTTTGAGCCCGTACTCCTGTGGTTGTGTCGTCCGATGTAGTAACACACGGCCACGGAGTAATTTTGTAACAGATTTTTCACACCAAAAGTTTTTATACAACTATCTTCACTTCCTCGGAAACTAGCGCTGCACTCCCAGCACTGCAAACAATACTCCCTAAGGCATCCCCGCCCCAGTCCTGACGCAGATCCCAGGGCCTGGTCTCTCGTCCGCGTAGGCAAAACCGCCACAACCTCGCAGCGCGAAGCTCGCGAAAACCCCTTGCGAGTGAAAAAGTGCCTTCCGCACCGGCGATTCCGTTTCCGCACAACGAATACCCCACTTGATGACTACTCCCCCAGCCCCCGCCTTCGCGAAGGGTTCACGTGACCGACCTCCATGTGCTGGCGGCCGTCCTCTCATCTCCGAAACGTTGGGCCCCGTTTTGCCAATTCAGAGGCCAGCTGCCACCGCGCTGGACTCACCCATCAACCTTCTCTGCGCCAGTTGACACTATCGCCTTCCGAGCCAACGCCCACCCCGGCCCTTGAGGAAGGTCCCGCCTGTGTGGCCTTCCGCTTGCCGCCAAGGACTGCGCCCGGCTCCTCGCTGGCCAATTGGCCCAGCGTTAAACCCTTATCTAGCTCATCACGAATCGGATCTCGAATGGCCGCGGGATTAGAATAATAGCGAAGAAATCGAACAAAGAAGAGGGCATTCTTTTTCCGTTGGTGTAATACGCGTGGTTTAAACATGTCAAAATTTAGACACAAACGGTTTCTTTTAATGAAAAGCAAATATTTAGGAAGAATAAAGTTATTGCAATGGTGCGCCCGTACAATTAGCGATTTTTTTTTTTATAGAAAACCGAGTCCCTGGTAATTAAACAATAGATAAACTTTTGTTCTATACATAAACTTTTCTGTAAAACTGTGTAGTCTGATTTTAATGTTTCGTGGATCCTTAGTAGTTCAGGCAAAAATATGAAAAAATAAATCAGGTTATTTTTCAAAAACGTGCTAATAACAAAACTAAAGCAATGTAGAAATATCGTAAAAAAAATATGACCACTTTTGTTACTTAGTAGATAATGGTTTGTTTAAAAGGATAATGAAGAGAAATGCCAGTAATCCGGATAAAGTCAAAATCTCTTCAATCAACGACGTTTTCTAGAATTGCGGCTAAACTCAGGATGGGACTAATTAGCGCAAAATTCCAAACATCATTACCTCTCCAAAAATTTTTTTCGAACATGTTTATTCCGAAACTAACCTTCTAATGAATCTTACGAATAGTCAGATGGATTTTCAAAAATAAATATTCATCTGATTTATACACACCCGTTACACTTTCATTTTCAATGGCTTCTTTATGCACAGGAATATTTCCAGATATTTTCAAAGAGCAAAAATTAACAGCACATTTTTAAAAAATGGGAGCAAAAATTAAATTGAAATTAAACAAACCAATTTCTCTCTTTGTTAAAGCTTTCTCAAAAATATAAAGCGGGCTTTTTCTATACGCGAACGGAAACTTTTTCTATCTCAGGAAAACGAAGGGTTTTCAAGAAACTCACTACAACGGGTTTAGAAAATCAAAAATCTTCGAAAATTGCCATTTTTTTCTTTTCTTGAAGATGTTTGCTTTCATCTAATGTTACTAAAATGAATCAACCATTGGAATATTTTTAGATCTTTTACAAAGCTTTTGACGTTACCTTTGACTCTAACATCTTGCTATCAAAATTCACTTTCTTATGGAGTTCGTGGTATCGCCCCAAGATTGGAATAACTCCTTCGCACCGTAAACAATCGATCTCAAGACGTAAGAAATATCGTACTGACACGAAAGGTAAATTGTTTACTTTACTTTCCCAATTCATTACCAATTGAATATAGGGTCCCGCAAGGCTCGATCTAACTTCGTATCCTCTTTCTGTTATACGTAAAACGATATGTCTTCCCGCTGGTTAAAAAACGGGAAGAAAACTGTTCTGTTTGCCGAAGACACGAATGTCTTTGCCAAACAAGAAACTATAAATGGTACGGATTGTACAAGTTTCAATTGAATTTTTGTTATAACATATATAGTCAAATGAATGAAAAGTGGTCAAAAATCCATAGTACTCAGACCTGTAGATTGGCAAAAGAAAATTATTTCGAATGATGGAAAAAAATGCCATCCGCGTTACAATACTTGCCAGCCACATTTCATTTGAGTATTGGATCTTAACCACTTGCTTTGCCTTTATAAACAAGAAACGGTCAATTGTCAAAGTGACTTACGTTTCATGCATACTGATAATTTAATAACAACACACGTCGCAAAATCCATCTTCATACAATGTAGTATCAACACATCACTATCAGAAATCCACAAATACATGTACGTTACTTTACACCCGTATTGCCAAGATGCACATTAAACAATTTAAGTCGGTTCACAACAAATTTAAGTTAATTGTAAAATCTTTTCTGCTGCACTAACTGTTTCTATACAATTAGAGGATTAAATACTGATTATCATATAAAAATTGGTTTATATATATATATATATATCTATATATATTGAAATAGTTTAACATTTGTATTTTTATATTTCTTTTAACATAGACTTCAAGCTTCCGGGTCAATGACACCCTCTCTCTTTTTGTCCACTTTTTTCCTGATCCATTGAAGGCAAATGCTGAAACTGGGCCCGTTGTTTTGCTCTGGGAACGTAAATGTAGGCTTCACTATGCGCACGTTTTGTTTGAACGCTCCTTCTGCTTGTAATGGTAAGATTGAGGTAAGGGCCGAGTTTATATTTTTGTAGCAAATGCAGGAAAAAATCATACATGCAATCTCGTTTAAACCGATGCAAATAAGTTTTCTATAATCGGAAAACGAAAATTGTCTTTTTCTTTCAAACTACTGTCACATCCAGTTTTTTGACTAAATAAATCTAATCTAATTTAATCATCTGAAAATTGCTAAATTTAAAAAAAGTAATTTTTTATCCGAAACGTATTGTAAACAACTACCGTGTTAAAAATATACTTTTGTCCGTGCTTACCCCGGAAAGAACGGACGGATTTCGGCCGGGAAAAAATTTCATTGTCCCGATCCTGATAACGAAAAAATGGATAAATCCAATTGCTAAATTAAAGGAGGGGAAATTTTCCTAACACGTGATGTAATCCAGAATTCTGTTTTGTGGGTGTTTGAAAAGATACCGAAAAATAAAGTTACGACAAAATAATGGCCGTTAACTAATAGCACCTAAAAACCATGCGTAGGAATTTTGCAAAATCGAAGAACACACTTGTCCAGATACTGGCTCGAGTTCGCAGCTTTAAATTTTTATTTTTTTAAAATTTTTTGGGAGTACTTTTTTACATAAAGCCCCCCGGACATACAAAAAATCATTTAAAATTTTTCCTCAAAAGGTTTCCCAAGTTTTTCCGCTCTTTTAAATTAGTAAATAGAATAATAAAGAATAGATGTTTTACATTCACTTTATAAAAGTGGCATCGATCCAGATTTTTCAGTTACTCTGAATTATCGAAATCTTCCTAAGCTAAAAAATTGAAGACAGAGGATTTCACTAAAATTAAATTCTTGTCCCTGATTAGTGCTTTCATTAAAAGCCATGTACGTTTTTTTTGAAACTTTTAGTAAGTTTTCCCCCGCATAATGCGTGAAATGAAGTGCGATTTGAAATAATACAAAAAACGCCAAAGCTTTTTCTCCAACGGCTCCAAATTTTTTTTCTTTTAAAACTTTTCATAGGGATAGTGCTAAATGTAACTTCTGTACGATGAATAAACACCTTATATATTCACACTATATTGTTTTATTAACTCTAAAACTCAATTATCTAAATTATACTAATGTATATTTTTTGGTGAGTACTCTTTCCGCCGTATAACGCACTTTCACCCAGATGTAATACTATTCTGTTAGTGAGTTAATGTACGTAAAATGAGTTCTAATAATTTTTTTCGAAAACTCAAACTTTTTATGTAAACGAACTTTCAAAATTTTTGAAATTCACGGTAAGAAGCGTAAACGCCATTTTTCATAAAAAACTTCGACCAATTGTCAAAGAAAATTGTTGTTTAACAACGAGGTTTTTTCCTGTTGATTAATTTCTAAAATAATTTCCGCACTACGGGCGGCGATAGATGGCACGCACAAGAGTACGTTGAGAGTCCCCGAAGTAGCTTGCCCTGAATAACCAAAGGAAATAAAAAATTAATAGGAGAAAGCCTGTGCATTTGGGTACCAACAACCGAGTTTACTCACTGAAATCTGGTTTTGAAAGAAAAAACGCTTCATAAAGGTAATGAACAGCTTCTAAGAAATTAATTTTTGGCGTAATTTTGTTTCAAATGTAAACCAAATTTTTTTAAAAGATAACAAACAGGTACCCAATTTTTATTTTTCAGATAGAGGCACTAGATATTTAAAAAAATGTTTCAATCCATTTTCAGAAAATTTATATTTTCGAAAATAACCAGCGTTATAAATTGGTAAAACTACATTTTCCGCATCATAATTTCTCTTAACGAAATATTATACCCTGAATCAATAACTTATTTTCAAAGAATCTGAAGATTTGTCTTTAGCTTCTAATAACTGATAACCGTAATGTCCTCAAACACTCCCATGACCCTTCTTTCTTTCTTTCTTGTTCTCTCTCTTCTCTTGTCACTGTCAGTCCTCGTCCCTCTGCGTGTGTGCCTGTCTCCGTCCCCTCTCTGCGTGTGTGTGCCTGTCTCCGTCCCTCTCTGCGTGGTGGTGTGCTGTTCTCCGTCCTCTCTGCGTGTTGTTGTGCCTGTTCTCCGTCCCTCTCTGCGTGTTGTGTGCCTGTCTCGTCCGCTCCTGCGTGTGTGTGCCTGTCTCCCGTCCCTCTTCTGCGGTGTGTGTGTGCCTGTCTCCCGTCCCTCTCTGCGTGTGTGTGTGCCCTGTCTCCGTCCCCTCTCTGCGTGTGTGTGTGTGTGTGCCTGTCTCGTCCTCTCCCTCTGCGTGTGTGTGTGTGTGTGCTGTTCTCCGTCCCTCTCTGCGTGTGTGTGTGTGTGTGCCTTGTCTCCGTCCCTCTCTGCGTGTGTGGTGTGGTGTGTGCCTGTCCTCCGGTCCTCTCTGCGTGTGTGTGTGTGTGCCTGTCTCCGTCCCTCTCTGCGTGTGTGTGTGTGTGCCTGTTCTCCGTCCCGTCTCTGCGTGTGTGTGTGGTGTGCCTGTTGCTCCCGGTCCTCTCTGCGTGTTGTGTGGGCCTGTCTCCG
>BOPP01000658.1:0-18934 GCA_017312745.1 Gryllus bimaculatus | reverse complement strand
AGATCACGACACCCACCTCGCGCGTGCGTTCTACCAATCTACGCTTCTACACCTCGTGATCCTGTTCATGGTTTATACGTTTCTATTTCTGCACTATTGTATGAAAAATCATATTGCATACTCGAACAAATTTTATTTTCTATGTGCAATCAACGCAGGTTTCAACTGCAATTGACTATTCCCTGTAATGTTTCAATTTTAACCGCAACGAAACAGTCTTTAACTGAAGATGTCAAATTGCTGTTAAATTCATACACGTTTTCTAACATTAGTGTATTCATCATTGTAATTATATGTAAAACTTTTCGGACTTTATCCGGACGTATTCCAGCTAATTCGGACTTTATCCGGACTTATTCCCGCTATTTCGGACTTTATCCGGATTATTTCGGCAATTTCGGACTTTATCCGGACGCATTCCGACTATTTCGGACATTATCCGGACGTATTCCGGGTATTTCGGACTTTATCCGGACTATTTCGGCTATTTCGGACTTTATCTGGACGTATTCCGGCTATTTCGGACTTTACCCGGACGTATTCCGACTATTTCGGACTTTATCCGGACGCATTCCGGCTAATTCGGACTTTATCCGGACGTCTTCCGGCTAATTCGGACTTTATCCGGACGTATTCCGGCTAATTCGGTCTTTATCCGGACATATTTCGGCTAAATCGGACTTTATCCGAACGTTATCCGGCTATTTCGGACTTTATCCGGATTTATCCGGCTATTTCGGACTTTATCCGGATTTATCCGCTATTTCGGACTTTATCCGGACGTATTTCGGCTATTTGGGACTTTATCCGGATTAATCCGGCTATTTCGGTTTTTATCCGGACGTATTTGGGCTATTTCGGACTTTATCCGGAAGTATTCCGGCTATTTTGGACATTATCCGGACGTATTCCGGCCATTTCGGACTTTATCGTGAAATCTCGTGAAATCTCGTGAAATCACATGAACTCGAGAGATTTTGAAAGATTTCACGAGATCTCGCGAGATTTCACGAGATCTCGCGAGATTTCACGAGGTCTCGCGAGATTTAACTAGATTTCACGAGATCTCGCGAGATGTTAAAAAAGATAGCGCCGATATTCGCGATATTTCTTCAGATGTTTCTTATATGTATATATTATGAATACTAATTGAACATTTATACGAGACTTTTCGTATTTCTTACAAATAGGCAAATTTTTATGGGCGAAATTTGCCGAGCCTAACCAGCTGTTCCTGGCGACACTAGCGCCTTATTATAGTAGCACCTTCCAGCGAGTTCAAAGGCCCTGCATTCCACTCCGCTGGGCGCGGCTGCCCCAAACTCCGTCCCTGTCCGGCGAAGCGGGTCGTGCCCCGCTGCTTCGTGTGCTTCAATATAGAGCGCGCACCGTCTCGTGCGGGCGTGCCAAATTTGAAAGTCCGCTGTGCACCAACTTATAGCAGTTGATGTGCTGCAGCAATGAGTCTATCTTGTGCTTGTGCGTGCGCAGAGGCGGGCGCGAGCGCCGACGCGTGCTCGCTGACCTTACGCGGGGCGGAGGAGTTCTCGGAGGTGGAGGCACGAGCGGTGGCGGCCTTCGCGCGCAGCCTGGCGCCGCGCCTGCGCCTCTACCTCACGCTGCACAGTTACGGCCCGGTGAGGGTCTCGCACGCACTGCTACGTACAAACTGAAACGACAGAACTTTAGGTTACGTGCGTTTTCTTGACATAGAATGGGAGGAGGAGTGAGGGAAAGGGAGCGAGGGGAGAGAGGGGAGAGAGGGAAGAGGGTGTGTGAGTGAGTGAGCGAGTGAGAGAGTGACCGAGTGAGAGAGTGGAGAAGAGTGAGAGAGCTGTAGGAGAGTGAGTGAGTAGAGTGAGTGAGAGAGGAGTGATGAGTGAGTGAGAGAGTGAGCTGAGTGAGACGAGTGAGAGTGAGAGCAGAGTGAGTGAGAGAGTGAAGTTGAGTGAGTGAGTGAGAGAGTATGAGAGAAGTGAGTGAGAGAGTGAGTGAGTGAGTGAGTGAGAGAGTGAGTGAGAGAGTGAGTGAGAGAGTGAGTGAGAGAGTGAGTGAGAGAGTGAGTGAGAGAGTGAGTGAGAGAGTGAGTGAGAGAGTGAGTGAGAGAGTGAGTGAGAGAGAGTGAGTGAGAGAGTGAGTGAGAGAGTGAGTGAGAGAGTGGTGAGAGAGGTGAGTGAGAGAGTAGTGAGAGAGTGAGTGAGGAGTGAGTGAGAGAGTGAGTGAGAGAGTGAGTGAGAGGAGTGAGGTGAGAGAGGAGTGAGAGAGTGAGTGAGAGAGTGAGTGAGAGAGTGAGTGAGAGAAGTGAGTGAGAGAGTGAGTGAGAGAGTGAGTGAAGAGAGTGAGTGAGAGAGTGAGTGAGAGAGTGAGTGAGAGAGAGTGAGTGAGAGAGTGAGTAGAGAGTGAGTGAGAGAGTGAGTGAGAGAGTGAGTGAAGAGTGAGTGAGGAGAGTGAGTGAGAGAGTAGTGAGGAGGAGTGAGAGAGTGAGTGAGAGTGAGTGAGAGAGTGAGTGAGAGAAGTGAGTGAGAGAGTGAGTGAGAGAGTGAGTGAGAGAGTGAGTGAGGAGTGAGTGAGAGATGAGTGAGAGAGTGAGTGAGAGAGTGAGTGAGAGAGTGAGTGAGAGAGTGAGTGAGAGAGTGAGTGAGAGAGTGAGTGAGAGAGTGAGTGAGAGAGTGAGTGAGAGAGTGAGTGAGAGAGTGAGTGGAGAGTGAGTGAGAGAGTGAGTGAGAGAGTGAGTGAGAGAGTGAGTGAGAGAGTGAGTGAGAGTGAGTGAGAGTGAGTGAGAGAGTGAGTGAGAGAGTGAGTGAGAGAGTGAGTGAGAGAGTGAGTGAGAGAGTGAGTGAGAGAGTGAGTGAGAGAGTGAGTGAGAGAGTGAGTGAAGAGTGAGTGAGAGAGTGATGAGAGAGTGAGTGAGAGAGTGAGTGAGAGTGAGTGAGAGTAGTGAGAGAGTGAGTGAGAGAGTAGAGTGAGTGAGAGAGTGAGTGAGTGAGAGAGTGAGTGAGAGAGTGAGTGAGTGAGAGAGTGAGTGAGAGAGTGAGTGAGTGAGAGAGTGAGTGAGTGAGAGAGGAGTGAGTGAGAGAGTGAGTGAGATGAGAGAGTGAGAGAGTGGAGAGTGAGAGAGTGGAGAGAGTGAGAGAGTGAGAGAGTGAGAGAGTGAGAGAGTGAGAGAGTGAGAGAGTGAGTGAGTGAGAGAGTGAGTGAGAGAGAGAGTGAGTGAGTGAGAGAGTGAGAGAGTGAGAGAGGAGGAGTGAGAGAGTGAGTGAAGTGACGTGGACGGAAGGGAGACAGAGAAGGAAGGACAGAAGATTAGATTAGATTAGCTTTTATTAATAATTCTGCAAATAATGTGTGGAGAACTTGGTGGCAGAATACACTAACTAACATTACAGAACTTAACAACTATACAAATTCACAAACTTTCAAAAATGACATGAACATTTCACCGTGCAATCTTTCATAGAACTCCACTTCATCAAACTTCACTTCACCACACTTCACCGCACTGCGATACAGCGAGTTGTAATGTCTTTCTTACTCACTCGTTTCTCAGTTACACAACGTCACTGCACTGCTCATACTACTACTACTACTAATAATAATATAATAATAACAACAACAATAATAATACTTAATTACAAAGAAGACATAGGTAATTACTCTGAATTTATAAATATATTTATAACATACTACATTCAAGAAACTAATTTATTTTTAAATTTGCTCAGGCTTTGAGGAAAGGGATCGAAGATTTTCACAGGCAAACTTTCCAGTCCCTAATAGTGCGATTCGCGAATGAATATTTCCCAACGTCCGTTTTCTGAATTCTTGTCTGAATTTTGTGCATGTGATCCGCTCTGCCGAAATATGTAGGTTTCCCTAATCGACTTTGAATTTCTTTCCAGCTCGAAGGCCTGTGTACGCTTTATACATTGCATAAGACGTGACTTTAATCTTCTCCTTTCGAGTGACTCCCATAGCCCTTTATTCTTGGTACTTCGAAAGTAAATTTTGATGCTCTACGCTGGACCTTTTCTAGATTTCTTTGTTGCAAAATTCTGTGTGAGTCCCAACAGAATTTGGGCAAAGGGTAGGGAGAGGGAGGGAGATTGAAAGGAGAGTGGGAGGGAGATAGGGAGGGAGAGAGAGGAAGAAGAGAAAAAGGAAAAAACGGGACGGGAGATATACTCACACATACGGTACATACGTACGTGGACCTATGGTTCGGTTTGAATTTTTTCAATATGACAGACACGTTCACACTGAAACGAATGATAAAATAAACTGTATTAAAACAAAGGTGATATTAGAAAAATGAAGGGATAAGGTTGAATTTAAAATACAAAATCGTGAAATCTCTAAATATAAATCAGAAACATTAAATTCAGTTTATACGCTCAGGTGAAAGTTGTAATTAATTTCCTATGAGATTCGTTATGTGTTTTGAATTTTTGTCCCATCGTCCCAATCTTTGATTTTGTATGAGAAAATGGACTTATTTACACACACAACATTCACCTAAAATATGTGCATCAATTTGCATCAAACGATTCAGGAATTGTAAATCAGTTGTACTTGTAAAATGGTAAATCAGTTGTACTATAAGATTTTTATAGCATTTTTTATTTTGAAGATATTCGACTAAATTCTTTTTTAAAGAGATATTGTACGGTTTTACACGACAAGAAAGAACTTGGGAAGAAAAATTAAGAATTATTACACATGTTGTTTTTATGATAATTATGAACATAAATATTTTTTTAAAATCTGACGTTAGCGAAGAAGTTCGCACAGCGGCTGGATTTCTAAAAAATTCCACGACCTTATCGTTTGCTGTACCGGTTCAAAATGCAGTGAGGCTGATGTTGTGACCTCTAAACAATAATACGCTTTAGGTTTTCAACTTAGCCAGTGCACTTTGCATAGGGAAACAGCCCGTTCTGATATTTTTCCGGCGAAAGTAGGTTTCCAAGTTTTCCAGGATCCGCCTTAGGCAGGGTTTACTGTATTAATCCTCTGGAAAAGCGCCTGACGTCCTACGAATGATACCGCTCATATTCTTACTAACTTAAGCTCTTCAATATGAAACAGCTGTCAAAGGAAATAACTAGTTGCATAGTTGTAAAGAGTTCAACACTATGCTATATTTTTCTCGGTGACATTGAGTTTTAATTTTGCTTTTTAGAACGCTTCGTATTTGAAACATAATAGCTGTATTCAACACTTTTTTTTCGAATTGTTTCCAAAAGACAACAACAATAAAAATACAACATTACACCAGCAACATTACAAATAGTGTATGCTATTAAATTTGCTTATGTTTTCCACAGCTGCTTATGTTTCCGTGGGGCTACACGACTGACCTACCTGATGATGCAGATGAACTGGTAAGTTTTATTTGAAAGATTCCAATTTATTTATGCGCATAATGTACGAAACTATTTCATTAGTAAATATACTTTTTTAGTTACTATCTCTTCGAAGTAGTGATATTTTATTATAAATATGTGAATATATTTAAATTGAAATTAAACGCATAATTTTGAGACATCGAGAATTTCATTGTAAATACGAAGTACCACATTAAAGTTCGAAGTATGGCTAAAGTTAAAAGCAGTTAAATTTGACATAAGATGGTTTGACTGCAGCTGCACGAATAAACAACGAAATGATCATTTCTGAATGTATCGGGCTAATGTTGGCATTAAATTCCTTCCCTTCCTTCCTTTTGGTCCTGGTGAAGTAAGGAATTGTCGGAGTGTGAAGCGTCTTATGTGATTGCAAGAAACGTTTTAACATAGAAATGGCATCGGACATTTGCAGAGACTTAAGGTTGTATTTTGTAATTCCTGAACGCTGGGGGCCTCGTCTTTAATTTGGAAATATGTAGCAAAGCGTCAACTTGTTTAGCACTACACTTACGAAACTAATGACCGTAGTAGTTAACGCGCCCGTAATAACTAACAATCAATCAATGGTACTGATGTGAAATACCCAAAACGAGACAAGAAAGTTGTTTCGCAAACTTAAGTTTGATTCTCTTATAAATTTATAACGCAATTATACAAAAAAATAGCGTATGCAATTCGTTTATAATGTTGCTTTATTGCATGAGAACATGTTACAAACGAGCGACGTTAGGAGCGAGTTTTAATATTTGTAGGAATTAAGCTTAACATTAGAAAATAATTGACTGAACTACTGTTACAATGAGGTTAGGTTAGGCGGAATTAAACAACCAAATATTTACGACTGCTGTGGTAAAACTCGAGACATTACACTTTGTCTCTCCCAAGATTTAGAAACTTCCAAATAGCATTCTGATTCCTGTTTAATACATAGTATCAGGTATTACTCGCCCCGTAATATACTTCACTTACTTTCGACACCTCGTGAGGGCTAAGAAACACATCATGCGACAGAAGTCCGAAGTGCGCTTTTCCTGCTTTTATCCTTCTATTTTAGATAATTTGCTCGTAAATTTGGAAATTACCCGGATCAAACATTAGCCTGAACATATACTATCTATCATTTGATTAATTTCGGGAGGAAATAACCGTTTTACTTGGTAGGAAACGTATTTTGGTGTAATATGTGAGCACGTATTGCATCAGACATGGCCATGAGAAATAATATTTTATGTCATTAGAAAAATGAATACATTCATTTGTCTGTTGCTTTGCGGATCATTCTCGGAGAAGTATTGGAGGTAAGGGGCCGTCCATAAATTACGTAATGCAAATATGGAGTATTTAGAATATCCATTCTCTCCCCTCCTGTAATACACTTGTAACACGCGAATGAACACCCCCTAAATAATTACATAACGCTTGCGACAAGCATCCCTTCTATTTAAAGTACTTAAAAAAATTAAAGTAGAAACAAGGAGTTATAATAATTGTATTTATGTTACATACTAAAATGTATATAATGATTTCCTAAGTAATTGACATTGCACATAATAATTTTGAGGATAAATTTTGATGGAGGAATGTCGCGTTGGCAAGAAACTTTCTAGTAGCAAGACGTGCATATGCCGTATTGGATGCAGCATAGGCCCTGATCTAATGAGCTATTTAATTGGATATTTTACTATCGATTTTGAATAGTTTCTTCGTTCCAATAAAGTAACATGATTTACCTCCAGTTCGGAGCTGTATTTAACATTAGAATTGATTTCAATAGTTTGAAAATTGAAGATTTCGAAAGTTGAAGTATTATTTATTTGTCAGTCTTTAAAGACAAATCAGAAAAAAACTTGAATTACTTTTGTCTCTATGAGCATTTGCAGAAATTAGATTTGAATGACAATGTATTTGAATTAGGTATTGGTATATCACTTATTTGAAAACGGTTCATGTGAGAATTCTAGGCTTATTGAGCATTGAAATTCTCAAAAACGGTCCACTAGAGTTTACAGCATAACTTGGAAATATTTGAAGAATAATTTAATTTAATTCCTAGTACTAATAATGTACATATATACACTGTACTTTCATATTAAATGTCAAAAGTTATAATCCAGTTTTCGTTAGGCGGAACAGTAATTCATGGCCATGTGTTATTTGCTTCAGGAAGCTGTGCAAACTTAGCTGCAGCCGCTTGGAAGCCTTCGTGGCACCAAGTACGTCGTGGGCAGCCCTCAAACGTGTTGTGTAAGTTCACAAATAATTTGTCTCTCCGTGATTTTACATATAAATATTCATCTGCGACTTCCGAGCTTGTGAAAAAGGTTTTATTTCACCGAACAGTTGTGCGAATACTCGAGAGGAGATTTTATGAAGGCAGTATTTGATATTCTATACAAAGTAGGCTTCGCGTTTGTCATTCACGCGAAACCCTACCTATTGACCCATGATTTTATATTGATTTAAAGAGTTTTGCGGTAATGTTTGGCTAAAATAAAGATATTAATAGTTTTTATTGATAAATTATAATTATTTTAAATGAGATGATATATTAATTTGTGATAGTATGGCGGGTCAGTAAAATAAGAAAACATTTTGAAATGCATTGTAATGGTACTTTTATTTTAATTCTTTATTTCAAATCCTACAAATACTTTGAAATGTTATCATCATAATTATGTATTGTTTAAAATAAATAAAATAACTTGTATTGAAACAGAATCATCTTCATTGGGGACTACTGATCCTGAAGTTAATCAATAGACGGACGAATGATTATCGGACTGCGGACACGTAACCAACATTCGAATTGCTTCGTTATTTTGCTTCGTTAATTTGCGCCGTAAACTTCTATGTAAGAAAATTTGACGAATAACATGTGATGTGTGTCCCTCAGATGCATCGTCTGGGTCGAGTCGCGACTGGGCTAAAGGCGAGCTGGGCGTGAAGTACGTGTACACCATGGAGCTACCGCGCGGGCTCTGGGTTCGACCCTCCCAGAGGACATCGTGCCGGTGGTGGAGAGACCTTCGAGGCCATCAAGGTGCTGGGAAAGGCTGCGGGTGGTTCCCTACGACTCTAGAGCAGGGGTTTCGCACACATTCGTTAGAGTTCCTGTAAAAAATTCTTAAAAAACAGCCTTTTTAGTAATTTTTGAATGAATTGTCCTAACTGTTGTTTTAGTACTGAGATTGAAAAGCAATTTGGGGTATCGCAGAAGTGTCGAAATAATTCTGGGCCTGCGATAAAGTCGCCATTGAAATTTATTTTTCTATTCGAAGCATATGCGATAGTCAGCAAACTGTAAAAAATATCAATTCCCTGAACAATTAGAGATAAGTTGGTAAACGTCATTATAGTGTGTAGTAAGATATTTCTAATTTTGATAATGATGTTTTTAAAAACATTTGTGATTTTGGAATAACGTTACTATTCATTTAAAAGTGAATTCAAGTGTTTATAAAAAATAAAGAATTAAATAATATATTGTTGTCATTATTTTCCGAAATATATCCAATAAAATATTTGTACCTGTACCTTTTTTTAAATATTGATTATTTTATGTCATTTTAATAACCTATTTTGTGGGATGACATTAAATTGATAGAAGATAATTTTCGATAATGTTGGTGGTTTAGGCCCGTATCACACGAGCGTGGTGTTGATGCACCTTGACATCGATACGTAACTCACGTCAACGCATCGTCCGCGTGCAAGGGCCCTCAAGGAGTAATTTCGAATCATTCTCTACAAAATAGCTACAGCTCTTCGTGAAATGCAAACTAAAATGAAGTATCTTCTTTCAAGGGGTAAAACCAATGGATTATTAAATGATGAGGAAAACTAGATTTACATAGACGTATGTCTTAAGTAAAACATATTCGTTATGAGTGTACTGATTAATTTTTACTTTGCATAAGAATGTATTTGAAATATATATTTCCGGGATTTGAAATGATTTTTCATCTTTCAGTTTTAACAAATTACCACATAAGAATATTAATACAATTTTAATATGTAATCAATTTTTCCATTCTTCTCTTCTATAAATCTTATCTTGGTTTATTTCTTTCTCTAATAGTACACTTCAATTTTCTTGTTTCTATGACACAGGTGGTCTTCCACGTTTCCTTTTCCCAAAAGGTTCCCAATAAAACACTAATTTAGGTAATCTCCATTCTTCCATTCTATTAACATGTCCAAACAGGTTGGCCGTTTTTTATTTAAATAATCTATTCTTGAATGTGATCCGTTCATATTTTTTTAAATAATTTTGTTTCAAAATTTGTCTCTTCTGGAAATTCTTTAGGATCTTCTCCAATAATCCATTTCTGTTGTCAATAATTTCCCATTTAACTGTGAATTTAAAGCCGGAATGTGTGATCCAAGTCCAACTACTTCTAATTGTCGTTTTAAACATTTTATTTTGGTCTCTTTTGCGATACCTTTATCCCATAAAATACTATTTAATACTATTTAAAATTGAAATCGTAATTTCCTATATTTATTTTGACCAAATTATTTAAACTGTTTTCCATCATTTGTAATTTGAATTCCTAAATATGTGTATTCATTTGTGTGATAATTTTGCCATGTCTTTTTCTAAAACCAAATTTTTCCTATTGACTCCAATTATCATTCATTTGGTTTCCTCCATATTAACTTATAGACCCCACGTGTTATCATCAACTGATCATGTGCAATCATCAACTGATCATCAGCAAATAGTAATGTATGAATAGTGCATTCATTTACTGGTAAACCCATTTTTTTTACATTTTTTCTTCCAAATTTTCAAACTACTTTCAATATAAATTGTAAATAATGTATGTGATGGACATCATGACGTAATTATTTATTCACACAAACCAGCTGATATAAATTGTCAATTCTTTTTTCGAAAAAAGAATTTTAAAACAATTTTCTATTTTACTGCAACCGGATTAATATGACTTGCAATCAAAGCATCCCATAATTTTATTAAGAGTACGCTATCATAGGCGTTTTCTATATCAATAAATACTAAATGGATACAGTAATAGTGACAGTAATACCTCTGTAATTTTTACATTTATCTTTCCTCCTTTTTTATGTATCACTGAAATATAACATATCCTTCGTAGATGAAACTTACCCCATATAGTACGTATTCATCCCGTCTGCGATCGTGAAAGTACAATCTAGACTTAACGAACTTGCTTTTTAAAATTGTCTATTTTTAAATCCCCTTTTAATCACTATTTAATAATTACGTTTTGAATAGAGTGATTGTTTTATTAAATAATTGATCGTCTATAAATTTCTTGGAAATGAACATAAGACAATTGTGTAATTGCAAGTTCAGAATTTGACATTTATTGGTCTGATTATGACATTATTTTCTGTATCATGCCTTTTAATACATTCTTGATTTTGTGCAAACAAAGTTAATATTATGTTCCTATTCTGTCAACTGAGTGGCATTACCTTGTGAAGCTGTTTCCAGAGATATAAGAATGACCTTTTCATTTAATAAATTGAAGGACAGAGGAACTAACACCCTACCCGGTTTGTGACACGATACGAAATTATTAATGAATAAGCGTTTACTTTGCGATGGAGGTCACTGGAAACAGTTTCAGAGTCTATATTTCCTAGTGAAAACTTAGACAAATTTATTCGAAATATAGAAATTTGCGAGAATATCGCTTTTACATTTTTCTCTCCTTTATTTTGTTTTATGTCCTATATTGGGCAAAACTGACACTCGCAGAGCTCAGTTTAGTGTTTTCCAAATTTTTCAAGTAAAGACAGACAAAAAAATATTTCGAAGTATTATTAAGGCCGTAAACTATTAATTTTTGCTTTTAGGGTCCTTACACCAAGTTAGGTTTAATACGATACGAATATCATCCTTATTCAAAGCTCCCCATCCAAAAAGCTCCTTATCCAAGCTCCCATACGTATGTAATTTTGATTCGAAGCAAGTAGAACGTTTCCGTTTAATTTCGTTCTGGAAAAAGCAATTTCAATGACGCACCGAATAAAAATTAAATGAACGCCTCGTACGTGCCGCTTATATGTCATGAAACGAGCAACTATTTTAATTAAATTTGCACCCACGACCCAATTTCCACCCAGCAAATTTCACATACAGCATTACTCTAAAATTATCATGTGAATGACATCTACTTACAATATAACTAAAAAATATGTTATGAATTCCACAAATATTAGTAAATACGACTGAAATGTTTCTTCTAGCCAAGATTATTTCTTAAATTACAGAACTTCAACGCTTCAAACGAGCAAGTTAATTGCGTCGTGCCTCCATGACTGCCGCTTCTGAACGGATTCTGTCTTCTCCGCTCTCCCTCCGAACCTCCCTCCTCACCCCTCCTTCCATGACGTCAGGCGCCATTCCTCGAGGAGAATTTACTTTGCGAACTGGCAACCACAAAAATAAAGAGACTTTTACAAATAAACGACACAACAGAAAATTTGCAGAGATTTACTACCAACTTACTTTCTCGTGTATAGGAAACAACGAGAAGCATGTTCTATTTTGCGTAGGCAAAATTGCTTTACCAGCCGCCAATCGGATGGCCGAAGGGGTAGTGTTTGCAGGGGAAGGGAATCTTAAATAGCGGCGGTCGCGCCTCAGGCTTTCTTAGTTGCGCGCTGTCGACCGCAGGCAACCGGAGCGGCGCTCCCTGGTGACTGGACTGGCTGGCCGGAGGCCCGCCGGAGGCGCGAGGAATGGCTACGCCCAAGTGTGATGACCTCGCCTCAGTCTGCAGTTTGAGGCGCTCCAAACGGTCGTGCTAGCTCTGGGTAGGACCTTCACCTTCACCTTCAGCTCGGCGAACCTGTAGTTGCAGTGATCGCCTGCAATGGCGATTCTGTGGGTATGCAGGGCTCCGTTTTTCCCGTCCTTTGGATGTACTTAGGGAGCGCGTAGTTTTGTAAAGAAGAAAGCGAACCAGATTTTTTGAACTCTAGCGAAATCGTGAAGGTTGAAACGTATAAATTAATTTAAATTATGCCAGCATGGAAAAATATTAAAATCCACTCACGTTTTCATTAATTTATTAATAAACGTTAAACAGACTTTATGGTCAATATTGAATTAACTTCAGTATTTGAATGTTGAATTCAGTTAAACAAAAATATTTCAATTAAAACAAATATTGAAGCTTCTCCCAATATCTCTTTTGATTAAATTGCTATTGAACTTCAGGGAGGATGTACAGCCGTGGTCCTGTCCAGTTAAATATGAGGACCTGTTGTGCCATACGATATAATATTGTATAGCTGTGCTCTTCTTCTACAATAAATTTATAGCTACCTCTGAATGTATCCATCGTTGAGCTACTACGCGGAAAGGACGCACCTATAGAGACCCTTTACAGTTGGCTCCCCTAGTAGGTCCGTTTAAGTCGTTAAAATTAGGTGCGGGGTCCAACAGTCGGGGATCATAGGGAAAGTTACTTGGGTTCACCCCCGTTGGCAAAATAGCGCAGGTTCAACGTTGAGGGCAATTCTCTAGGTGGTTCCCCGAAATGCTCCATTCGATAGTTTTGAAAGAATGATTCTTCCCTCTGAATGTGAAATTAAGGCTGCCTTCCAAGAGATTCCTGTTTTTTTTCTCAATAAACCGCAATAGAAAGAAAATTGAAATTATTTTATACATCGCCAAGGTTTGAGTGGGATTTTTATCTGCTCTGAAATCTTTGGAAAACTTCGATTATTTTTACGAGTATACAGAAGTCGTCAAGAAACGTCGTAAAATTAGGTGAGTAAACTACAACTTCAGATTAATATATAACATCTAACATAATTACTAAATATAATTTCTATGTAAATGATTTTTTTCTTTTTTCAGAAATCTTGCTTATACTTCATACAAAGGATAACTTTCTTGCAAAGACACTCAACATGCGATTGGAGTTCTAATCAGCCATGAACATTGAAAACAGTGGTGCTCCAGAGAGGAATCTGGGAGAGGGTGGGGTTGAACGAGTGGATTGCAATTCCGGGTTGGGTGTAATGGTGAACGGTTATTAATCGGGTTTGCTCTTGATTTTTTAATTATTTTTTATTCATCGTAAAGATTCTAACTTTCCACTTTCAGAGCAATTTTCTCCTCGTTGCATGCTCCTTGTCATATAGATGTACAGAATTGACACTTGATTACGGAGGGACTATCGGGCTGATTGTCCTTTTTCTTCATTGCTACTTATGGGGTCTGATCTTGATTTCAGATTTGTTTTATTTTTGTTTGTTGAAGAGCTCGCTCAAAATCATTACTATTGTAATTCAATTTAACATTCACTGGAAGCATTTCCAAACTTCCAAAAGAGCTCAATGTCATATTATGATTAACTGTAAACGGAAGTACGCTACAGATGTCTGAAACGCTATAGAATTAACAAATGACAACACACTAGTGGGTAGTTTGTTTCAGATGCATGGCATCGTGAACTACAAAAGTGGTTTAAAAATTGCGGGGGGTGGGGCCGGTGGACAGATAACAAATCCTAAATGCTGTTTTAAATATTGATTGCCTCCCTCTCCTCCCACTCGTTTGTATTCTCCCTTATAAACTTTCCTACTTCAGCCATAATTCTCTCGATGATTTGAATCGTCACAATGCTAAAGATTATTGTGAGTTTCAGATAAATTACTGTGGAATTCGAACTTAGAAAAAGACGGCGGAACTCTCCGAAACCAGAGAACCTCCCATCTCTGCTACACAGCATCGTCCCAGCAAATTTTGACAATTGGCTATTTATAAACATTACGTTTTCACTTTGTCAAATGTAAATCAAATTATGTTATTGATATTGTTGTAAAATTCTTTGTAGAAGAATGTATATATTTTGAAGTCAAGACTGAAATAAACGAAGCTGTATATTCAATACTTTACCCTTAGCCAAAACTCGATATAACTTAAACACCTTTAAACGTTGTATAAATCGACGTGCATTCCTGATCTTAAATTAAATTTACTTCGGGGTGAACCCAAGTATACTTATTGTTGATACGACTTATCTTGAAATGTTTTCTGATCAATCCTCTTACGCAATTGGTCATTGGGGAACCAAACTAGAAGGAAACCGTGACAAGCTACGAAAGATGTGTAACTAGAATACTCTAGAATTATAAATATTGGTTTAAATTTTATAGAACTTGTAAAATTTGTTAAAACCTTTAATTGCTGGGATAAATTAAATTGCTTGGAGTACTTTCAAGAACGTAAATAAAAAAAAAATCTTTGAAATGTGGCAAACATCCTTACAATAAACCTTCAGTTCGAAATATTTGACATTTCTTATTTTAGCGGAAGACTCTTATCGTTGTGAGCACCTATCACGAACACTAATCGATGTGCATGTATTTTAAATTAAATTAAAAATGTAGAATAAATGTAATTTACTTCGTTTCATTTAATACATAATGCTTGCCCATGATTTTTAACAGCAATTGTACCTTTACCTTGAGGGCCTACATAAAAAAACCTTACGGTGGAAGAATGCAATCAACACGAGTCATTCCAGGTCGTATGTCCCAATTCTGGGAAAGGGCAGGCAGTTCCGTGCGACTATCACTGATTTTGATGAAATTTTGCATGGAAAGATCATGTCCCAAAATAACTTTTCTTTTGAATTTTTAAGAGTATATCAAATAGTTTTGTCTCGATATAATGGTCAGTTTGGTACCTTACGAAGTGGATGTGAGATTTGGACCAGTTTGGATACATATTTCCGTTCTCGGTTGTTTCTAAATCTTATACCTTTTTGTACATGCAGGTAAATGTGTAAATATTAATAGCCAGAATAGTAAATAGTAAATAGCCAGAAAAAATATATTACGTACGAAGTAGTTTGTGCAAAAAGTCAAGGCATGTTATTAAGAAATGATTTGTATGGTGCATATCGTACAGTACTTGTGATAGCAGACCAAAACCTTTAAAGCTAAGCTAGCTGAAATAGTTTTTATAAAAGGAACTGTAATTTTAATACCAAACTCCGTATCTAAAAATTTATTGCACCAACGTTCACAATAGACATTGCAGTACGGGTGGAGGGGGGATGGGGGGGGCGGTCAGTGCTGGCTGCGCTGGGCGAAGAAGCGAGCGAAGACGCGCACGCCCTCGAAGGTCTCGGTGACGACGGGCAGGATGGCGGACGCCGGGGGGTCGAAGCCGGTGCCGCCGCGCGGCAGCTCCACGGTGTACGAGTACTTGATGCCCGCGCCGCTCTTGGCCCAGTCCTGGCTCGAGCCCGACGTGTAGTCTGCAACGAAAATCAAGGGCGGTTGCGTGAGAGGCGCTGCATGCTCGCTTACACAATGGATTGGATCGTGTTTGCGGGTGCGTCAACGACTAAGGTCATTAGCCCCGTAAGTGTAGTGCGTTTTTAAATCGCGGGAAGTGGCGGCGATCTTCCTCGGCTGGATGGAGAGATTCGGCCTACACGTTGGCTTGCGGGGGTTTTCCCCATTCATGATTTCCCCCCTGCGGGGCACCGCCCCAGCCGGGACAGGCTCCAAGCGTTCTATTCGTACATACGTTCGTTTGCAGTTGGTACGAGTGTCAATGGCTATCACACTACTTCTAGCTATATCATTGTTTGATTTTCATTTGCTTCCCGTCCTATCAAACTCTTCCCTTGTTATAGTAACGTCTCTATACCGAAGAGACGAGGTGGAACGGAGTAGTTACGGAAGCAGTAGTCTGTGTTTAACTTTTGACTTGTAAATTCTGATCCGTGTCTTGATTCTGTATATCAGCATGTGTCTTTATGAGCAGCTGTTTTACGTAATGCATTTTAATAAAAACTACCATAGTACATATGTTTAATGACCCACTTTACGAATTTATTCGCCCCTATATGACTGAATTTGTTATTAGTATGCTAAGGTATTAATTAAGGGTGTCAGCAAACCTTTCATATAAATACAGAATTTAAGAAATAACAATGACTTTACTACTTTCACTACATTACTAATAAAATATAAGATTTATAAATACAAGTGTCGATAGAATAGGCCGGATATTTTTCGATTCAGCGAAAGCGGTATACAAATTCAAACTCTACCAAATACTTGTGATGAATTTCAACTAATTTTTAACAAAAAGTACACACTTTTTGCTTTAACCTGTCATTTTCTAAAGGTATATATAAAATTTAAATATATAAATTCAAATGATATAATGAGAAGTATTGCGATACATATCTCTTTTACAGAGAATACGTTGAATACGCAATCCTGAAAAATACACTTGAAATAATTTAAATATTTTGTCTTATTGTAATACAAATTAATAAATTCCTGAACAAGAAGATTTATCAGCCTTCATTTGACATAGTAATAGATTTTCTAATTACAGACAAATCCTGATGCGAGGAGATCGATCTTTTTATTTGCCAATCCTGAAGCTGAATAATACTTTTTTGTTTAAATGGATGCATCTAATTTTATTGGTTATATCAACATATAAATAAAATTGACAAAACATCAGAAACAAAATTTAAATTTTGGGTTCCAGATCTCCGTTTGGTGTTGGTAATGCATGGGACCATTTGTAAAGTGTTTTGCTAAGCTAAGCAATGAAAGGTAATAAATGTTTATATATACAGTTTTTGGCAGTGATTAGTGCAGTGTTTCAATTAGGTCTCTAAATGTATTAATTTTAGTATAGTTTCAAAGATTAGGTATTTTCTATAAACTATTAGCTCGCAACTGTTATTTCATTAGATTCTTCACGCAAAGTTACCTTTATTACGCAAATATATCTTTACGTACTAACACTTGGTTGTCTATTGAAAAAATGTCATCGCGAATGAGAGTTCGTCGCGAATGAATTCGTTCAAAGCTCCCGCGTGGTCACAAGCACGTGGTAGTTCAGGTACGGGTTATCAGAGAGCGCGCGCTGCGTCTTTTGATCGGTGCTGCCATGGATACTGCGACGAAAGCCACTCACTAACGAGATCTTCGCGGTTGCCTCTTTGCCTTTATTTGTTCATCCTATAAATGATATAGCGTGATATACCTGTCAAATCGACTCACTGTGAAAATCTTAGAGATTATCCATTATTTCGGATTTAATGTAAATTTATTGAATCTCATTTGAAATTATTTGATTTGGAATCTAATAGAATTATGTAGCGACTTTTGAAATTTTCATCTTTCCTTCATTCTCTGCATTTATACGTTTTGTAACACTTATTAATTATAACTCATCTGAAATATGATAAAATGCAAACGTCGTAGTACTATTATTAAACTTGTGGGAATTTACGCACATGTGAGCGGCTGAACTGATAACAGAATCCGTAAAAATGACATTATTCGGGATTATATCATTTCCACTTAATTTTAGTTGTCACTCTACGTTCGAGGTAAACGTGATTATTCCATTTACGATATTTGTACTTGTTTATTGTTAATGTAATTTGTACGCTGACTGAGTACACAATCCTTTACCAAATATTTGCACCCGATCATTATCAAATAAACTATGAATGAACAGTTTTCGTAATATCAGATCCAATAACCTCGAATACTCGCAAGAATGTACGAAATTAAATTTGATATGTAAAATGCTCAGGTGTTTTTGTGTAAAATATCAAATAAATACAATTTGTATTGTTGGTAAACGTTGATCAAAAATAAAACTACTTCCGTGTATTGATTATATCATATCATACTCATAAGAGCGATATCTACAAAAAAAGGCTTGTAAATAAAAAGAATAATTTTTCGAGCATAGTACTTTAAAAGGGTTAATTTTACAACAAAACGTTAGAGGAACTTTTGCATGAGATATTTTGCCTACTTTTATTTTATATAGAACATAAGCTTTTGTATAACTGATAGGAATGGAGATATGTGCCAAAACAAGATAAATCACATTTAAACGCCCCTACCACACACACACTTCAGAATATTTAGTATAATGTGCGGCAGGTTCCACAAACAATCCTGCCGAGTTTCAAAACTCCTAAAATTTCTTCTTCGATCAGTAGATTTTGGTCTACTTATTCTGGGCTATTCTGTTTATTGTTTGGCAAGAGTACTTACAGAGGACGTCCGTAGACAGAGGACGTCCGACGACTTACAGTAGACGCTTGGCTGCCCGGGAGACGCCGCGACTTAGACACGGGTACAAAGGGCGGCCATCTGCAACCTTCCTCAGGGAAAAATGTGACTTTCCTGAGGCACAACAGTTCGCCCGGAGGAAGGTCAGGAATGGCGTCCGAAACGTGGTCTTCTGTGCCTAAGACGATGCGTCTTTTTAGCAGCCAAGCAGCTATTTTCGTACAAATTTATTGGATGGTTTAATTTACACAAACATTAATACAAACATAAATACAAAAACATAATACATTTTAAGTTCAGACTATTGATCACAGCCTTGAATGTGAATGCATTTGTGAACAAACAAAGTAGGAAAATAGTTACTGCAACAAAACGTGTGTGTGTCTCTGTCTCTCTCTGTCTCTGTCTCTCTCTGTCTGTCTCTCTCTGTCTCTGTCTCTCTCTGT
>BOPP01000657.1:8914-19011 GCA_017312745.1 Gryllus bimaculatus | reverse complement strand
GCGAAAATCGCAGTGTATTTCTGTGAGACGAAGAGCCAGCCCTAAGGGTAAGAAGACCAGTACACACGGTTGAGGGATGTCTTCAGAGGCTGTGTACTCAGAATCTGCGATTTGTGGATCCTTGTTGCTGAAAAATTAGTTGACGGCAAATCGCCTGTCCCGCCGTCTGTAAACAACGCTTGTTGAAACTGTCGACAGATTTACCACCAAACTCCTTGGCAACCCTTGCATTTGAAATCAATGTTTTAATTTTGGTAGAGGGGTACTTTACGTGAAGCATGCAGCCCATTTTCAATATTTTCTCAAAATTGGCACCAAAATATTTTTATTATTTGGAGAAAAGTGTGCTGATAAACAGTGCACAGGCCTTTCTATCAGCATACTTCATAATCAACAATACAGACTTTTGTTGATTATAAAGTTTCGAAAAATTGCAAAATTTCCAAATACTTTTGGGCTTTTGCTAACTTGTTTAGAGTTGCGCAAGATCTGCGTAGTATAAGAGTTGAGCGTCGCGCCGTGTCGTTTGTTGCGCGGGAGGAGAGGGAAGTCGCCGACAAGGAAACTGATGTGACAACACAGAAGTTATAATGAACTACATTGTACATACTCTTTATTGTGAGGAACGTCATTACAGAAGTTACAAACAATAACGTTTATGAATTTGAATTAATTTTTATACGATGTTTTAGACGAATAGAGTGAACCATTATTGACAAACAATATACCTCATATCGAAATTGTTCCATGCTCTTGGCACATTATCTGAGGTACCAGATTATGTCGATGCGACCTGCTGCCTTCTGTGTTGCACCTCAGAGTCGATGTTGGAATTCAAGCTTCCCACCGAGTCAAGTAGTTTCATGGTGCTTATGTAGAGCCGAAACTTGACTGCGATACCGTACAAGTGCTCACAGTGCCGGAGTGTAAGTCTGTGGCTCAATGTAGATCTGACAGCAGGACGGCAAATGCCGCACACCACCTTCGATGCACCGCCCACTGTCTGTAGCAAGTGCCGTTCGGATGGCGACTGGAGCCGCTCAACTTCGTCCCTCTTCGAGCCGACTGCAATTGAATCGCCTTCGTTCGGCGAGGTCCGAGCGGCGGGTACATTTCAGGGTTGCTTAGACTGGGAAGTGCAAGGCGGCTTGCCTGCGGACACGGACACTTCACGCGGAAGCATAGCTGCTGTGACGCGCCGCCTCGTCCTTCAAAGGTCAGTGGGCCCTCGCAACTCTTCGCAGTCGGTTGCTGCCCAGTCGGTTGTCTGGCGCGCTCCAGGCGCTTGAAGCCGGAACCGCCATGCCAGCACACGGGAATGAAGCATGTCAAATGGTTTATTGCTATTTAATTTCCACAATTTGGAATTAAATGCCACGTATTATCGCCGTAAAGTTACTTCCAAATAGTGGTAATTTATTAGTAATTGGGTGCGTTTAGATTTACTTCGGGCTACGACTCGCCACGAAAACATGACAATTCTTCAAATTGTGGAATTAAATTAGGCAATAAATATTTGACATGTTTCGTTTTCGTGTGGCGACCTTGGTTATGCCAGCTTGACGCTGCTGCCCGTTCCGTCGGCGTCGCTTTTTGGTGGGTTGTTGTCGGACGCACACATAGACGCGGCTCGTGCCCTGATCCCTTTACTAGCCCGTTAACACCATATTACAGTCCGTTCACCTATTAACTGTTGCGAACGCCTCAATATGTCTTACGTCAAGACTTGAAAGGTTCTCTCGTAAACGAAGACGTAAGCCTCACCGAGAGTCAAGTTCAGCATTTTGCTTCTATGTTCATCTGACCCGTCCTGCCTTCATCACGTTCTTATTTCGTATCGTAAGTCTAATTGTTTCCATCTCGGTGGAACTCTTTAGCGAATTTTGTACATAACGCGTGGAAACCATGATTGTGGCAGGTGCGATGTGAGCATGCGTTCGTGAGGTCTTCGGAAGTTGCCTAACGATTCGCAAGACTGCGGTTTTCTTCCCTGTTACGTTTGTCATGGCCTTGCTCGGAGAATTTCTTCTGCATTCGTCATATCCAGACCTGGGATTCCTGGTTGCTAATGCGTGCGAGCCCGCTGTTCATCAAACATCTCTATGACATTCCGATTTGTGCAGCTGCACTGCTTGAAATACGATATAATGATTGGCGAAGGTCTGTTTGTTTTGACTGGTTAAGTAAAAATTTAAGCGATGACCAAAGTCACAAGCTGCGGGTCGAAGAGTGCTGATGGCAGTGGAGTAGTCGAGGATAATATAAACTAATGGTGCTAAAACAGCACGTAAGTTTTCGCCGTATTCTTACGCAAGAATTACGTGAAAAGTAGCTGACATTTTCTAAACTTGTACACTTTTATTTCAAAATTTATCTTTAAGGAACAGATTTAATTAAATAAAATATATCTTAATAATTGTAGTTGTGGGACAACAATTATCACGATCACGCTTATTATTCTCACAATTCTTTTTTGTAATCTAAAATATGTATTTCCCCAGAATATTATGCCACATCTCAAGCGGGAATGAACATTCGCGAAATATTATTTATTTAGCTTACTTGATCCTATGTAGCTAGGCCGAGGGCCTTTAAGCCATTACAATACCTACATCCTTTCGCGTTCTAATGTTTCGAATTTTGGTATTCACCCCAAATGGTCTCTCCATCGCATCAAAGCCGGGAAAAGAGACCACAAGGTACCGCTTAGGAAAAAACCCTGAAGGAGGAAAACTTGCCGTCAGAAGCCGAGTACATACCAATCTATCAGACGTTCATTTTAACTATTTATTTTATGGCGCTGGAGTCCCGCCGTCTCCTTCCAGTCGCGAAATCTACACAACGAGCAGTGTGGACGCTGACTGAATTTCAAATAATTCTGAACGTATAGCAAAGAAACTTAATTTAGTGTTCAATTCGTTAAAATGGCCATTTAAGGTTCCTCTAAATTGAAAGACCCAAAAATTTTTGTTACTTTCACATCAGTCAATGGCACACGTTCATTTTTAGTGAATTGCCGAACTGTTTATTTAAACTAGAGAACTGCATTGAAACAGTTACTAATAACTTGTTATTACGAAACCAATTAGAAATATCTGATATTGTACTATTTACGGTTTCTTTATTGCAAAGAATATTCGTATCGTCCGCAAAGAGAACTGATCTTCCGTTTCTAATCGTGGAGGGCATATTGTCTACGTATGGTAGGAAGATAATAGGACCTAAATTCGATCCCTGCGGGACTCCACACGCAACTGACAAAGAATCAGAAAAGTGTGTACAT
Organism: Gryllus bimaculatus; assembly: GCA_017312745.1. Lineage (NCBI taxonomy): Eukaryota > Metazoa > Arthropoda > Insecta > Orthoptera > Gryllidae > Gryllus > Gryllus bimaculatus. Next base: position 15,728 of record BOPP01000657.1, on the reverse strand, counting down.
AATGCTCCATTATTCCAGTAAGGTATTTGGAGTCTGAAATCTTTGTTTAAGGTACGAACATTATCTAGAGCAACAACCCGAATTCCATACGAAAGTACTTTTGAGAGTAAAATATTATCATCAGTGACTTCAAAAGCTTTTGAAAGATCTAAAAATATTCCAATAGATGCTTCGTTTTGATCCATGGATGATGCGATCTTTAATAAAAGGAAATATGGCTGTTTCCGTAGATTATGATTTTCGAAACCCATGTTGACAATCTGAAAACGCGTCGTGTTTATTAAGAAATACCAGAGCAGAGAACCACTAACGCCTGTTATTGAGAGTGTGAACCTGGCAGAATGGATGCAGTGATATTACAGGCGGAAACTAAAAAGTAAAAGGCATGTAGAGTTGTTAGGTGAAATATACAAACATGTAAACTCAGCAGGGGAGACGAAATTTGCTGAAAAATAATTTAGAGATATTTATTTCGCAGGAACGAACATCATTTGATTTACAATATAATCGATGACGGCATTTTTTGCGAGTTGCCTACGTCGGCGAGCAGCCTCGCCATATTCGTCTAGCCTTGGAATATTCGCCTCGCTATCGCCGCTCCTCCTGTGCGTCATCGCGTCGCTTTCGTCGCCTCGCCAAGCAGCCACAAGAATTCGAGCGAAAATTACAGGTAAAAAGGTTGTTTGATAAATGCAAGAATTGAAAATAGTAAGTCAAATATTCCGTTCCTCGAGGAACTGATTGAGCGGTCCACTGAGAACGACTAAGATGTCCTGCACATACAGTGTTCTACGACCACTGCAGAGCAGCACTAATTCCTGTTATTAAGAGTGTGGACCTTGCCGACTTGATGCAGTGATTACAGGCAGAATCTAAAAAGTAAAAGGCACGTAGACCTGTTTATAGGTGAAATATACAAACATGTAACCTCAGCAGGAGAGACGAAATTACTGCAAAATAATCTAGAGATATTTAATTTGCAGGAACGAACCTCTTTCGATTTACAATATAATAAAACACTTTTCGTCGAGCAGCCTAGGTGTCTACATGAAGATTTCTATCGGTAGGAATGCAGACGTCGATCTGAGACGCATTGCCCCCCACCGCAATAAGAGGGTTTCCTCTCCTTCCCGCCCTTCTGCTTCCCCTTTCCGCACATCCGCCACCGCCCCTTGTCCTCCGCCACTAAAAGTACGCCTCTCCGCCTCTCCGCCTCTCCGCTTCTCCACAGGCACCTCCTTGTCCAGAGGCGTGGCACGTTAGTCCCGAGATAGAGCGGCGTTGGCGGAAGAGGCGTGGCAGGTTAGGCCTGAGGCTGAGCGGCGACGGCGGCGGCAGAGGCGTGGCACGTTAGGCCTGAGATAGAGCGGCGTTGGCGGAAAGGGCGTGGCAGGTTAAGCCTGAGGCAGAGCGGCAGCGCCGGCAGAGGGGTGGCAGGTTAGACCTATGGCAGAGAGGCGGCGGCAGAGAGGTGGCGGGATATTCCTGTGGCAGAGAAACGGAGGCAGAAGCGTGGCGGGATTTGCCTGTGGCAGAGAAACGGATCCAGAAGCGTGGCGGGATATGCCTGTGGCAGAGAGGCGGCGGCAGAGAGGCGGCGGCAGAGACGCGAGCAGGCAGGCGAGGTACAATTACAAAGCTTTTTTCGGAGACTGAGGCGGAGAAGCACGGCAGAGTGGCGGAGAAGCACGGCAGAGTGGCGGAGAAGCACAGCAGAGTGGCGGAGAAGCACAGCAGAGTGGCGGAGAAGCAGAGGCGGAGAAGCAGAGGCGGATACGCGGAAGCAGATGTTTAGTGGCGGAGGACAAGGGGCGGTGGCGGATGTGCAGAAAGGGGAAGCAAAAGAGCGGGAAGGAGAGGAAACCCTCGTGTTGCGGTGGTGGATAATGCGTCCCAGGTCGACGTATGCAATCCTACCGACAGAAAACTCCATTCGAACACCTAGTCTGCTCGACAAAAAAAATGCCGTCATCGATTATATTGTAAATCAAATTAGGTTCGTTCCTGCAAATTAAATATCTCTAGATTATTTTGCAGTTACGATCGGTTCCCCTGCTGAGGTTATATGTTTGTATATTTCTCCTATAAAAAACGTGCCTTTTAATTTTATATTCTGCCTGTAATATCGCTGGCCTGAATCGGCCTGAAATAATAGCATTCGACAGCAGACCTCATTACCACAAGCATGATTCGTCATCAAAGTAATGGTACTACTTATTTTACAGCTGCTTCCAACTAGGATTTCATTTGTTTCCCTCAATAATAATATCCATTGTGGCGGCCACTTGCTGTGACTTCAGTAGAATTTGATGTCTGTAATTTGGTAACGGAATCCCCTCTCCCCAGTCAGCAGCTAGCTGCCACATAGGCAAGAAATATTATTGGAACAATAGTGCACTAATCGGCAGGTATGGTATGTGCGGGGTACATTTCCGGTGTAAATGTGCCTCTCGTGCCTTCAGATTATTTGAGAAATGTCTGAACTACGGCTGTCAATGAAGAGTGAGCAGATCATTGAAGACTCATTCACTCTTAAGTTTGAGTATTTCTATTTCATTTGGGTAGCATTTATTTTGTGATTTATTTTATTGGTATCTAGGGAACTGAATAAGTATATAAGTTTGTCACTAATGGTGATGTATATAAAGGTTGAATAGGTATTAAAGTACTAAATGGTATGAAATGCATATTTTTGTTGAAGAAACATCCCACTTTGTTGTCTTTAAGCAATTGTCTCTGCCCTCTGGGTAGTTTTTCTTTCAGAAATTTGTCAATCCCTGGATATCAGAGAAAGTTCTAAATGGCACTTTTTCAATGCCGCTAAATGGCAGGAGAAGCATATTTTGCAAGAAAAATGGTCTCTCTTACCAGGATCAGTGATGGGGCTCCTAACCACGGGTCATGATATGCATAGGTGAGTTCTGCAAATGATGAAAGTTTTGTTCACCTTCGCAAGGAAGTTCAGGATTGTGAGCCTCATTATTTTACTATCTGGCAGTTCATTTATTTTGGCTCCAAATGCTGAGATTAAATTTCTGATTTTATTGTTGTTCTGCATGTTTACCCATTCTTCCAAAATAATTTTTAGTAAGTCTTGCAGTATTATAAGACAAATCTAAAATTAAATGTAAGAAATTTACAATTTCTCTCATACTGTGATAAATCTGATATTTTATGTTGTATTGATAATACTCAATTACAATTTCCAATATCAGAGTAAATTCTAGTCAAATGTCCAAAAAAGAAAAGGAAGTATGAATCAAAAATTCATTTGGTTTTTCTCATTTTAGTTCTACTTTTTCAGTGTTTGAAAGTTAAACATTTGCATTACACTTTTACAACTGTTTTCAAATTGTTCAATTTTCAAACACTCTTAAGATTTATTTATGTAAAAAATTATATAACAATGAAACAACTGAAATAAGCGTAGACTAACTTCTCAGAGTGCTGGTTGAAAGTAGGGCTAGAAAAGATGTAATAAAGGTTGCATTCAACACACAACAATGCTTATGAAAGCTGATTTGCATTCATTGTTGATGAGAAAAGATTTTTCCTACTTCTGTCATGTGTTCACTTTCTTTCAACATTGCACAAAGAACCTCTTCTTTCAATACTGTTATCTGCGCACTCAGATAAGCAACACACCCAAAAAGCATTTAGCTGGTTGTGCCCTCTAACTCAGTATCTTACAACTAGCCAAGGAGCAACACCAGAGCAGTCAATGGTTTAAAGAGTGAAAAATCACGTTCACAAAAACCACTAATAAATTAAAATAAACAAATATGGTCACAGCTAACAAAAAGACTAATGCGGGGAAGGGAAATAGCAGAAGGAAAACTCTTTAATTCACCTTACGCTTGACTTTGGCATATTCTTGCAGCTTTTCTCTTAACAGGCATGAAATTCTTGGACAACCAATTGCTGTACAAGATGGGTCTATTCAGTACAGCTTGTCAGTCTACTCCTGCAAAGTGCTCAACGCAACCACATCAATTTTGTAGTTCACCAACGATGTTCAGTACCATCCACTAATCTATATTTAATAGTTATTCTGCTATTCCATGGTGTTTTCATTAACAGGGAACTGACTATTTCATTTAAGAATACACATCAGTTACCATTGCTTCCTTCCTAACAATCAAGTTGAACATTAACAGCATTACCTGTAAGGCAGGAGACAGGGCGTCGTCTTTAGCCTCCCCGGATCCAGCTGGTTTCAAGCCAAAGCTAACTGCAACTTTGTCAGTCTATCCCAAGAGAATGTTGAGCATGCATGTCCTGTTGTTCTCCAAGATCATCTCTGTCGAGAGAACGTTTTCAGAGATCTACGCTTTTCCAAAACGGGATACTGTAGCTAGCTTAAAAACTTCAGCTCTTGCACCTAGAAGAAAAACCCAACAATCCATTAAATTTGGTTTTATATATTTGAATATTTGAACCACACATGAGAAACTACTTGCCCTGCTTTGGGAACTAGGAGTTCGGAAGGCTTTGAATATTCTTAGATGTACTGTTTCTACTTTACTATTTACGTCGTGTCTTTGCATCACATTTTTTGTGAACAAGCAAGCATGGTGCTTTACTTTGTGAACTGCACAAAAGCAGGCTACGCACAGAGAAAACAAACACAGCCAATTCAGCCTAAAAATATTTTAGTAGACTGCATTTTCCTCAGAGTGAACCAGAATGAACAAAAACATAGGGCACCAAATAATGTGCACATCTATATTTAAGTTGCATACACATACACCATCTGTTTTTATGAGTAGGTCATTCACTGTTCTTAGGTTGCATTGGAAATCTGAAGTTATGACAATTCCTCCATCGTTAGGGATGCACCTGTTTTACAAACACAATGTCCCATCAATGTAAGAACAGGCAGCGACATAATGGAAACCTTCAAGGTCTTGCATGGGCATTACCACTCTGACCTAATCAACATTTTGAGTTTTGAGTGATGAAGGGTGAACAACAAATTATTGAAGAAATCTCAAACATCACTGACATTAGGTAGCAAGGAGAGGCGCTCACCATTTGACAGTATTAGCAGTTTATCGTCATCCATCACAGTTCAGATTCTCTACCCATTCAGGATCCTCATTTCCATAAAACATTATTGACTGTCTTGTTGATTACCTCTCATTATCAATGAGTTTTCTGCACAACAAATGAAAGTCCAATATTAATAGGATAGAGTACAGAAAACCTGGGGATTCTGGAAGCAGTATTAGTTTGAAAAACTGTACTAGCCAAACATATTAACACACTGACATTCTGTCAATTTCTTTCTACCAAATAATGAACAGCAGTGTTGCTACTTATAAGGTCTTTATCATGGCTTTTACATCTATTGTGATATATGAATGGAGGTCAGAAAGTGACTGGTTTGCAGTGCCATCACATGAGAGATGAAGTCACATTTAATTTGCAACAGTCTTCTTCATCAAGAAGTACTCAATGGATAGTGATCAGAACCAGGAATATTTGTCTGTTTGTATGTGACGTCACTGTTAGAGAAACACATTTGCTATGAAACTGGATCTTTAGCATATTGATCAGAGATGTTTTCTTTTCATGTGTTGCCACAGTAAATGTGTGTATGGAGTGCAATGGTATTTTTAATAGATCTTAGGGATCATGAGAATTTTTACAATCTGTAGAACAGATAATTGTTCCCCATCACCTATTAAAAGCATACTTTCCAAAATGCTCCACGAAAGATTGATGCTAATGTATGTTTTATTAAATTGAATGTGGAGCTTTGTAATTAAACCACACAGAGACTGATAATAACCATTATAAACAAATCATAATAAATATGAACTTGAAAAGGGAATATTAAGTAATTAAGATCATAAATTATATTTTTTCTTTTTAATATTATACTGAAATGCACATTGCATTTATCCAATGCAAGTCACTCTGCTACGACAGTATGTGACCTCGACAATATGGGAGAAACTCACAAATAGCTCTTCTTAGCACATTTATCTTGCTACATTATCAAAGAATATAATTTTTTTTATATTTTATTTTAAAACTGATGCAAACTACAGTTATGATTGAAATTAACTGATTTTTTTTAATAAAAAATATACTCAAAGTTATATATCAAATATCTTCTGTTTAAAATCCATGTTAATTTGCAACAAGATTTTAACATACCTGATATTCAGATACAAAAAGTATGATTATGGTGCCCCAAATTATTGTTTGGTACCAGAAGACAAATAGTTTTATATATTCAAAATTGTTTCAATTTTAAAACAATGATGTAACTCTTGGCCAAATTTAGATTTATATTTTATTCATGAATATAATAAATTTTGAAGTTTATTCAACCATTTCCCTTTGCTATTCTGAATATTCTCCTGGACCAATTTCAGACATCTGTTATTTATGAATTGTATTAATGTGATAATTAGAAATTGTATTTAAACAAGTTTTTCACACAGAATTATTGTTGCACCTCATAGGCACAAACAATTACTAGTACTTTGAAAATTTACTAATATCCTGTTTTATGAAGAGTTTTCCTATTTAAGGCAGTATTTTATGACTACAAACACTGACCCAACAACAAGGGAAAGTATGTGGTAGTTAATATTGAGAAAACTTCACAAGCATTATAAGAGACTACATATTACATTAAAACAGCGCAAAGCTTGGGGAAAAAGCACACCTAAGAGGATGTTAACATCTGAAGAAATCACATGTTGGAAAAGAAGACCAGGTGTAAAGGTACTAGTGCATTCTGGTTACAAATATACTTTCTTAAAAAAAGCACTTTTGATTGTACATTACTATTTTAAGA
>BOPP01000656.1:0-19061 GCA_017312745.1 Gryllus bimaculatus | reverse complement strand
CCATTGAGTGCGAGATGTCGCTGACGTGAGTCTGATTCGCTGCCGACGCCTTTCACACTACCCCTCCCCCCCACACACAATGGAGTTGGGTCTCCTCCTCACAGACTTCCTGCTTAGTACCAAAGACGGATCCGCGTCGCAGTGGAGGGGAACAGACAGATTAGTTGAGCCGCGAAGTGTTATTTGTATTCGAGTTTGGAGACGTCTGTAAGGCTTACCAATCTCCGACAATCTCAAGTTCCGTTAGCTCCACCGTAAAATGTCCGACGAAACGGAAGATCAGAATATTCAGCCGTCCTGATTATCTTTGTTTACGCATTCACTTAGGGCATTCACCGGAATGACGCCTTATTCTGGACATCCAACCTAAATGTAGTTTGATGTCTTTTAAATGTTTCCTCTATGTATAAAAATGTATATTCTACCAAGATGTAAGACAGAAAAGCAGGTCTTGAGGCATTCTGATCTCCCTACTAACAAAGGTATTATTACGTAATTATATTGAGAATTGTCAGTACCACACGATTTCGTAATAAATTAATAACAGTTATTTACTCATATTTTAAAAAAGAGTAATTCTCCTCTGAGCATTTTGCGGATCCGTCCTTTGAATAAATTATGTAAACAAAATACAATGCAATGTAAGTAATAAAATAATCATTAGGAAAATGACATTTTTTGTAGACATTTTACATGTCATTGTTTTCAGCACCTTACACGCGTCTCTGCACAGTAAATGCTTTCAATGTACTGGAAACATTGAATAAGGTCATTTTCTTAAATTTACCGTATAGCCCAATAAGAGTCAATAACGTCAAGAATATACTTAACGTGAGAAAGTAAAATTAATTATTCTTTACTCTCATAGAAACAATGCTAATTTAATTAAAATTGAATAGAACACCTTATCTAAACTAGATACATATAATGAAGTATATAGTATAACTCGTTTAAACTGCTCATTCTCATATTTAGAATTTCAAAACCCAAAAATTCTTTACCGTGGGGCTAATAGAGATGTCAGAATTATAGGTCAAACTTCATTCATAAAATTAAACAATACTATAAATTCCAACATTTAATGCATCTTAGTTACTTCCACAAACCATTCAATCTCCATGGTAATTTTGTCTTGAAACAGATTTAAAATAAATGAAGGTAGGGTGAGTCTTAATTTGTATACATTCCTATGTCTTGTGTTAAATTTATTGCCATCATTTTAGCTGACGAAGCAAAACATCGGTCAGTTAAACATTGTGCCATGTGATGTATAAATGTTACAAATGACTGTCTCTAATTAAAAGGTACCACAGTCCCCAAAAATTAAATGATTTTATTTTAAATTTCCAGTACCTTCTATTAAAATAGTTAGTGCTTTATTTATCGTGGCGAGACTCGGGTCATAGGGCCCGCTCCACCATCTGACAACGCAAATTTCGTTACGCTCCTTTCACCATCCAGCGGAGAAAGGCAAAAGTAGCGTAAAAGATATGTCGAGACAAGGATGGCTTCCGATTTTAAAAGGCAGCGTTAATGTCGAAGTAGAAACTGAAGGAAAAATTCTAGCCGTCTTGCAAATGTTGCAGAACATACGTTCTTTGATGTGCCGACGAAAATGCGGTATTATGTAGCAATAGGAAATATTTGTTAAATATTAAGAATTCAATATTTGGAAGTATAAATGGGGGTGTAGTTATTGACCAGAAGTACGTTGATTGATACAAATCCTAATGATATTGTATATCTCCTGGTGCGGAGAGATTTACCAGTGTTAATACTTTCACCAAGAACATTTGTTCAAAAGCAAAGATGAACCTTCTGAAGTTTCATCTACATACGAAATTGAAAGTTTTGGAGAGTTTTGTTGTAAAAAGTGGTGAAGACGGTACTTTTGAATATGTTAAGTGATATAAACGAAGGATGATCTAACACCAATTTACAGGTTTTTTCCAGAATCAAATTCAACTGTCTGCGACAGCAAAAGAAAAACGCAGCAACGGGTTAGTTTTTCTTGTGTTCTTAGTTATTATTCACCTCTACTCATGCATACAGATTATCGAGCTTTGGAAATATATTGCCTAACCAAACACTTCAAAAATGTAACTGGGAAAATGAGTATGATTTAAAAAATTACAACCTTCTTTAGCTACATTAAGCAAAACGTGTCTTATCTTAAAGGTTTTGAACGTGACGTATTAATCGACGAGTTTCACATTAGGCGAAAGAAGGACTATAAAGGTGGCAAAGGTTTTTGATTTGTTCAGGATTGTCATCTAGCTAATAAAGCTCATGTATTTATGGTGCAGTTCAAAGTTGTATTCCATATTTCGCAATGAAATCAGATACTCTTTTTAAAATGCTTAAAACTTGTTACTGGTTTGGAGAAAGTAGGGCTCAAAGTAATTTCCTTAATTATAGATAACAATGCAATTAATCGAAAGTCAATTCAAAGCTCTGCACCGCCTCCTGAACTTCGTAGTGTACCCTAATCCATCAGATAAAACTCTTCTACTTAATAGATTCTGACATATTTAAATGTATAGGAAACGGTGGGATATATTTATAAAACCGTCCCTGAACATTCATTTTTGCGGACTTTCAAAACTAAGAATCTGTACTTCATGCGTCAATTTTTGCTTTGCTATCTTTATACAATGTAGGTTGAGAAAAACTCGGAATTTAGTTATAGACCAAGAGTTAAAGCTTTTTTGCTTTAATTTAATCTACAGGCAAAATGTTAACCTAGCTCATTTTCTAACCAGGTTTCAACTTACAAAAAAGTAGAGCACAATATAAAAACACCACTCACATAAACCTCCAAAAACCTCAACTCCCAGACAACATACTGCACCTAATCCGCATAGCAAGGAAATCTCCCCCCCCAAAGAAACATTTTACAGGACCCGTTCGCCGCAAGACAGATTGTTGAACATTACAAACGAACGCTACATGAAGCACTAAAAGACTAGAGAATCATCAATGAACTAACAAAATTTCTGACATTACAAAGCACCCCCATACAATTTGGACCCATAAACTATTTACATCTCTTGACTCTCCCGTCCCCGACAACCTTTCTTCGCTTTCTCCCTACACTCCACCCTTCACTCGAAATATGGACTATAACAGACAAGAAAGAGATGGATAAGGAAGATGCCGATTGAATAATCTGATAGAAAATGTTTAATAGAGGGCTGTTATTGGGAGAGGTTCCCGTTGGAGTTCCAGGTGCTTGAGATGAGAGGGTAAGAAAAGGGGGGGGCCATTTAAAAAAGTTCGCAGAGTTTGGTTCCAGCGGAGATCAATTTGGAAAGGGTGTCGTCAGGGGATTTAAAGATGAAGATAATTTCTTCAATAGTTTGGAGAAGCTTAGGAAGGTTAAAGGTTTTTATTTGGGAGAAGAATTCTTTGAGGTGTGTGGCGGTAGAGGTGGATGATGATTCAGAGGTAGGTGGTGGAGGGTTTTGTGACGAAGGGGTTGGGGTTGTTACTGTGTGTGCGTAGGATCTGCTGGGAAGGGAAGGGAAGGGAAGGGAATGAGGATTGTTGGAGATTGGCGGTGTTGCTGGGGAATGATTGTCGAATGGTTTGTATTTTTTGGAGATTAATTGCTCTCTGTTGTTGGTCTTGGACGAGGGTGGGGCATTGGGGGTCATTGGCAGGGTTTTCGTTGGTGCAGTTGATGCACAGGGGTTTAAAATCTCGCGATAGGTTGGGGCAGTTGTCAGTGGGATGGGGTTGGGCGCAGTAGGAACAGGTTGGGGTTCTGTGACAGTAGGATCGGGTGTGGTTGAAGAGTTGGCAATTTGTTCATCTTGGGATTCGGTTGTTAGGTTTGTAAGGTTCAATGGTTACACGGTGCAGGCAGAGGTAGTGGAGGTTGGATTTTATTTGAGGAACTTGGTGTTTGTGGACTTCTATTACATAAATGCCTAGGGTAGTGGTGGTTTTGTCAGCATTATAGCGAATCATTTCGGAAAGATGGAAGCAGGTAAAATTTTGATTGTGCATTTCCTGGAGCATTTCAGTGATGTTTTGTTTGGGAGGGAGGCCTTTGAGGATTAATTTGTCTCGGGTTTCGGGGGTAGCTCCATGGTAGTGTTGTTTGGTGGGGCCGAAAACAAGAGTTGTCGTAGGTTAAGGTTGGTTTTAAGTTCATGGAGTCGTGAGGTGAGTTTTTGGTGGGCAAGGACGGATTTGGGGGTGATGATCAGGTTATCTTTGGTGTATCTGGCCTGGATTTTTTCAGTGGTGCAGCGGAAGGGGTACCGAGGTTATAATTATAACCGGCAGGTTTCTGGTCGCCATTCTCTCCGAGAGTTTGGTCGAGCACAGATTGGCTCATTAATCCTCTCTTTAATAGTGCCATTTGTCGGTATATAAAGGTGGTGTGTATTGTGTAGCTTTCTTCAAAACTTTCTTGCGTGTTAATCAAACATTCAATTGTGCGGGTGAAAAGTGAACCTAAGAAAACCTGTTCTAGTGCGTGTAAGAAATTGAAACATTGCTGCAAATCGAAACTTCCTAGAACATCGAAGTGCATCACAGCCAGGAAGCCATCTTGCAACAGTCGTCAAATAGCCAAGAGGAGACGCGGTCGCTTCCGCGTACTCCCATGGCAAATACTGAAGAAACGAGGATGGATGCGTCAAATTTCACCAATGACGCATCATGTAATCAAAGTAAGCGTTCGCTCGCCCTACAGGAAGCAAGAAAGTTGATGCACCCTCAGATTCAAATCCCCCGTTTAAGAAATATGATAAAACAGTCAAAATTAAACCTGTAACTCCTTTCCCTCAAATTCCGGTTCAAAATGTTTTCAATCCTCTTGCTACTTTACCCTCCACCCAAGCTTCAGTTAGTTCTGACAACCTTTCGACTTCCAATGACGCGACTCCTATACAAACGACACAAGACCGGCCGATTATCAAACCAAAAATTGGACGATTCAAAATTTATTTAGACTCCATATTTTGCCCTAACGAGTTAACGAAAGACTTGATAACACACTGCAACGGACAGTTGACAGCAAAATGTACCCGGAGAACTGCTGATTACACCTAAGACTGTTGTGGCACACAACAAGATTAGAGAAAGACTTGACACAATACGGACATCGGAATTAAAAGCGTATTTTTTAGACATTTCCTACCATTTTAACCGTGCCACGGACGAGACGAGGGAGAAGTTGGTGTTAAAAGGTTTATCACCAGAATACCCGATACAAGTAATTAAAGACGGACTTGTTGACCAAAAGGTGACAGTATTTCTCGTAACGGAAATGCAAAAACGAAATGAAAAGGGACTGCTGAAAGCACTAGGAATATATATTATGGAAATACCAAGACGTGACGTAACTGAAACTATAAAATATAAAATACATTAAATAAAAATAAAATAACTATAGAAATAAAAACCATATAATATATTGGAAATTACAGTATCAAAATTGAAAATTACAAACAATCAGACTGTGTTCCCCAGTGTAAAAACTGCCAAAAATTATTTCACACCAGTACGTACTGTCGGCGACCGACCATCTGTCCTCTCTGCTCCCATAACCATACAACTGATACATGTACCAACTCACAGACTGACAATTTTGTCCCAATATGCAACAACTAACTTAAATCACTCCGCTTTTGATCTAAACTGTCCATACATAATACAAGCACGCACCTTCCGCCAACAACATAAATAAAGTTACCCCAAATTCATCCCAACAAAATATAAATCTCTGTGAACTCCTTCCTTCCTCTTCCAAAATAATCCCGATCCTATTCTTTTGTCCTCCCTAATTCTCCTCCAATGACAACCCATCCAACAACACCCAACCAACTACATCCACGGACCTCAAAGACACTTTGACGCTACTACAAACCTGCAACTTAAAGAAATTACTTTCGGCCATCACCCCCATTATTTCTATATTCAAAGGCCCATGAGATATCTCTAAACTTATCCAGGCTGCTCCTAAACTTGTTGAAATTTTCAATTAATGGCTCCTTCCTTTCGATTTCTAATTATTTCTTCGTGGAATGCACACGGCGGTTTAAATGCCAAGAAGCCCCTACCCCAACAATTTCTTAAGGACTACTCCGTCGGGAGTGTGTGTCTCCAAGAAACAGGGTTAAACCCAATGGTATCATTTACAATTCCAAATTATATAATACATCGAAATGACCGGACTAACTGCATTGGTGGTGGTACGACTATTTTTATACGTATGTATATCCCTCATGCAATTTTTAACCTGCCTCCCACCGTAGCCCTTGAATGCTCTACAGTAGTGATAGGCACCCCCTCCACCCTTATTATAATTATTTCGTTGTACAAGAAAACTGGCTCACAAATTCCAAATTCTGACCTAACAAAGTTATTAAATCTTCCCCACCCATTTATCCCATCTGGTGACATCAATAGCAAAAACATACAATGGGGCTGCAACCAGACAAATAGCACAGGACGAACATTAGAGACATTCCCAGACATGAACGCAAACATTATTTTAAAAAGCCCTTCAGAACCGACACATTACATACAGAATTCCCCAAACGACATTTTAGATTTCATTATTCACTCCTCCATCATCCAGACATCAAACTCTAACGTAAAATTTGAGCTGTGTAATAGTTCTGACAATCTCCCACTTATCTTTACTAGTAGCTCGACAACTCCCTATTTTACGCCTTACTGCCCACCGCAATTGACCCATAACTGGAAAGACTTTAAACATATACTTTCGAAGAAAATCCACGTCCCCGACAATATTCATTCATCATTAGACATTGACAAGTCAATCAATCACTTGACAAATTAAAAACGCCTACAGGAAGACGACTAAAATAGAAAAAAAAACAACCAATCCTACCCTTCCCGCACATATTGTTGACTTAATTAGAATAAAAAGACGGACGCAAAGACATGTTTATAAGTTTAGACGTGATGAAGACAAAAGACGACTGAAACAATGACAAATACACAAATTACTACTGGACTATGAAACGCACTATAAATACGACGACTTATTATCAGACAAATGCAGCCCCAACATAATTCATAAAGACATTTACGCTGTCAGAGCAACCCCAACCAAAATTTCTCCTCTTAAATCACCAAATACAAATGAATTAGTTTTTGACCTCCAAACCATCATTGACAATTTCGGCCAAACCCTAGCTCAAAATTTTATTTCTCCAAACATCCCCATCCCTGACTCGGTCATTCTGAATTATCTAAACACTCCAAATCAACAACGCTTCCTACAGCCGTACACCACCAATTATACAGAAGTGTTAGATATCATTAAAACCATAAGCCCTCAAAAATCACCTGGTCCTGACGGAATCTTTCCTCCACAACTTCACCACCTTTCGAAAAATGCCTTGGACCTACTCACCAAAATTCTAAATTCTTGTTTCTATTTCTCTTCTTGGAAAACCGCACGGGTGACTATGATTCCAAAGCCAGACAAAGATCATCAACCACATCAAATTATCGCCCCATCAGCTTGCTCCCCATTTTAGGCAAACTATTAGAAAAACTCGTTCTCCTTCGTATTGATCCCCTTCTAAACCTCTTCATCCGCCCCGCACAATTTGGTTTCCGGAAGGGCCGCTCCAAAAGTAAGCAATCGATCCCCCATGCAGTAATAAATAAAAATGATGCCCCTGTAGAAAATAATTCCCCTATTCAAAAATATGATAAAACCTTTAAAGTAAAACCAGTGACTCCTTTTCCAAATTTGAAAATTCAAAATTATTTCAACCCTCTTGCTAACCTTCCCTCTTCTCAATCTGCAGTCCATAATGAAACCCCTTCGACTTCCAATGATACTACAATACCAACACCACCAGACAGACCAATTATGAGACCAAAAATAGGACAGTTTAAAATAGATTTAGATTCAATACTATGCCCCAACGACCTAACTAAAGACTTAATGACAATTTGTAATGGACAAATGAACGCAAAAAGCACAAGACAAGAACTATTGATAACTCCGAAAACCGTGGTAGCACATAGACGAATTAGCAAAAGACTCGACCAAATACGGACTTTTGACTTAAAAAACTTATTTTTCAAACATTTCATATCATTATAACCGTGCTACCGACGAGACAAGAGAGACGTTGGTGATTAAGGGTCTACCACCAGGATACTCAATTCAAACCATCAAAGACGGACTGACTGAACAGAAAGTAACAGTGTTTTTGATAACAGATACAAAAAAGGAATGAAACGGACTATTGACACCATTAGGGATATACATTATTGAAATACCAAGAAGTGATGCTACAGCAACTAAGCAAATAGTAAAATATATTGGTAATTATAGTGTAAAAATTGAAAACTACAAATTGACAGACAGAATCCCTCAATGCAAAAATTGCCAAAAACTATTCCATACTAGAACATTCTGTCGACGACCGACCGTGTGTGCTCTCTGTGCACAAGAGACATGCCCCAACTCACAGACAGAAAACTTTATACCGAAATGCAACAACTGTAACCAAAATCACTCTGCTTTTGACACAATTTGCCCTTACATAAGACAAGCAATATCCATAAGACAGCAACAGATAAATAGAATAACTACAACTTCAACTCCAAATGTAAATCTTAATGAAAATTCTTTTCCTCCCCTTCCCACACCCTCCCGCTCATATTCTTCTATTTTAACAAATTCCTCACCACCCAATGACAACACAGTTCACAACACACAACCTACTACATCGACATCGACAGAAATTAAAGACACTTTGACATTATTACAAAACTGTGACTTATCAAAACTACTTTCGGCCATCACCCCAATTATATCTATTTTCAAAGGCCCAGGTGACATTATCTCTAAACTAATAAAGGCAGCGATTAAACTAGTCGAAATATTTAACTAATGGCTCCTTCTTTTCGGTTCTTAATTCTCTCCTCTTGGAATGCACACGGCGGTTTGAATGCCAAGAAGCCCTCACTCTTACAATTCTTAAAGGATTATTCTGTCGGGATTATGTGCCTTCAAGAAACTTGGTTAAATCAAAATGTATCGTTTACAATACCTAATTACATAATACATCGTAATGATCGGACTAACTCTACTCATGGTGGTACGGCCATTTTAGTACGTAAATATATCCCCCATACAATTTTTAATCTACCTTCCACTATAGCACTGGAATGCTCTGCAGTAGTGATTGGCACCCCCTCCACCCCATTATAATTATTTCGGCATACAAGAAACCCGGCATACAAATTCCAAATTCAGATCTAAATTTATTATTAAACCTTCCCCACCCATTCATATTATCTGGCGACATTAACTGTAAAAATACACAATGAGGCTGCAACCGGACAAATAGGACTGGACGTACTTTAGAAACATTTTCAGACAACAACCCAAATATTATCCTGAAAAGTCCCCCAGAACCGACGCACTATACACAACATTCCCCAAATGACATCTTAGACTTCATCATTCACTCATCGATCATCCAGACGTCCAACCCCAATGTAAAATTTAACTTATTCAATAGTTCTGACCATCTCGCAATACTTTTCTCAAGCAGCTCGACTACCCCCTACTTTACACCTCACTGTTCACCAAATTTGACGTATAATTGGAAAGACTACAAACATATACTTTCAAAGAAATTCAGACAGACAAAATTGACTCATCACTTGACATTGACAAATCAATCAATCATCTGACACGACAAATTAAAAATGCCTATAGAAAGACGACGACTCTACAAAAATCAACCCATCCTACCCTCCCAGCACATATTGTTGACCTAATTAGAATAAAAAGACGGACGCAAAGACAATTTTATAAGTTTAGACGGGACGAAGACAAAAGACGAATGAAACAATTACAACGACAAGTACATAAACTACTAACAGACCATGAAACACACAAATACGACGATTTATAATTAGAAAAAAAGCAGCCCTAACAAAATTCATAAAGCCATTCACGCTGTCAGAGCAACCCCCACCAAAATTTCTCCTCTAAAATCACAAAATTCAAATGAATTCATTTTTGACCCCAAAACCATAACTAATATTTTCGGCCAAACACTAGCTCAAAATTTCCTTCCTCCAAACATCCTCATCCACGACTCTGTCATTTTTAATTACTTACAAACCCCAAATAAACAACTATCCCTACAACCGTACACCACCAATAACACGGAAGTGGTAGAAATTATTAAAAACATAAGTCCACAAAAATCACCGGGTCCCGACGGAATTATACCTTTACAACTTCACCACCTTTCGAAAAATACCTTGGACCTACTCACCAAAATTCTAAATTCTTGTTCCTATTTCTCTTACTTCCCCACTTCTTGGAAAACCGCGCGTGTGACTATGATTACAAAACAAGGCAAAGATCACCAGCAATCTTCCAATTATCGCCCCATCAGTTTACTCCCCATTCTAGGTAAAATTTTTGAAAAAAGTATCCTCCTTCGACTCGATCCCCTTCTAAACCCCTTCATCCGCCCCGCACAATTTGGTTTCCGGAAGGGTCGCTCTGCGGCCCTCCAAACACTAAATTTAGCGCTATCAATAGCAACTCCCCTTCAAAACAAAAAAGAAATACCATGTATATTTACCGACCTTACCTCCGCTTATGACACTGTTTCGCATAGTATTCTTCTTATGAAAATTAGACCTTATATTCCCATTCGCAACCTTTGTGTCGAGGTAGAAGCACCGCCCGCCCCTCCGCGCCGCGCAGCTACGAACTTGAGCAAGTGTTCATACGTTCATTCTAAATTTTATCTTGCACGCCATGCGGTGCTTCCTCCTCTAACAGCGCACAATAAAAGAGCAATACATCTAAAAGAGCGAAACCGTGCCCTGCTGTTTTGGTGGAGGGCGAGAAAAAAAACATCCTAACCGCCGGTCCGCGGACGCCGTTTCTGATGCCGTCGGCCGCCTAAGAGGCCGCCCACCCGGACGACGCCTCACGGAGAAACTGGCGGGCAACAGCTCAACACCAGCCACCTCCTCCTTCCTTGGCCTCGCAGAGGGGAACAGCCCATGCAACGTAAGGGCTCTACAACAGTCAACTCTACAACTTACGGTGAGACACGCAGGCGGACGCGCCCAGTTGCTGAGGTAAACAAGCCCTCTGATCCCTTTCCCCCTCTCTATGTGCACCGAACACCCAAAATTCTACTCCAAAAAGTGCAATTATGGCGTCTAGCCCAGACCAAACGATGACTACTCCGGTAAATCCCCCGTCGCCCGGGTCGCACGTTAGGCAAATGTAACTATAATAACGCGCCTCGACGACAGCTCAGACTCAGAGCAGGAATCCAATAAAGCCCCGACAATAGGAAACTCTGAATACGAAGGTCAGGGTCCACGAAGCGCAGAATCGCAGGAACCGTTCATAATGCCAAAAGAATTCTTTCGCGCGCCGAGCAAAACAGCGGCAACCGAAGCCATACTCCCAATTTCAAACAGGTTCGCTCCGTTGCCCGTCGACCCCCCCCCCCGCACAAAGGAACTCAGAGGAAAGGGAGGCAGAAGAAACAAGAAATTCCAGATGCCTCAAACAAGACTACTCAAAAGTCCAATCCAAACCCTAGCTTGCCCCGACAAACAAAAACCTTCTCAACAGGTAGTTTCTTCTTAGAAAAAGCAACTCTTCACGACCCAGTAGGCCTCACCAGCTATCTGAGACGCTACTGTAAAGAAGCCCTATATGCACAAATTAAGGCACATGCGTTATTCATACGACCTAGCTGCATTGAAGACCACAAAACAATAGAAGACATTCTCAAAAAGACAAAGACTGACACCGAATTAAACTACTATTTCCACAGAGCTACAGCGGGACGACGAAAAGGGCTAATTATTAGGTCTAGACACCAACCTGAGCTGCGAGGAACTAAAAAATGAAATTCAGGATCACGGAATAACGGTTCACCATCTGAGCGAATTAAAAAGGAAAGTAGCTCCAAATAATATTGAAGGCTTCGGGCTCTATGCCATAGAATTTAACCAATCTCAGATCAACGAGCTTAAGAAAATCAAATATTTAATGTTTATTAAAATCAACTTTGAAGAACCTAGAGACAAAAACAGAATCCCGCTCTGTCTAAACTGCTGTGCTTGGGGACTTACAAAAAACGGGTGCCGACGCCACCCACGCTGCATGGGTTGTGCGTAATTCCACAACTGTGCTCAATACCCGGTCCAAGATTAAAACCGCACCGAAATGTGCGAATTGCACAGGAGCCCACCCCGCTAATTATCGGGAATGCAGCTTTCCTTTGGGAGGCATTGCAAATGCGGAAACGGCAACTGGAAAGGCTTCGCACCGCCCGCGAGCAACGCATCGGCAACACACGCGCCCAGAACAACGCGCAGCAGCGAACTAACTCGCCTACGCTCGCAACGCCCGCCGCCAGCGCCCCAGCATGGTGGGCACAAACCGTCCAACCACCACAAAGCCCGCAGCCAATCGGCGGCCAGCCTGCTCCAGGCGCTGTTCGACTTAGTTAAAGGCCTCAATATCGCGAAAATAATAACCGCTGCTAAAACAGCAAAAAATGTTCTAAAAGGCCCTGGCGACTTATTAACCAAAGTTCTTACAGCCTTTCAATCAGTGGCCGAGATGTTCTAAATGGCCCACATAGTAAACAGATTATACAATATCGCGTCATGGAACGGTAACGGCACCTGCATCAAAACGAAAACCCTAATAAAAAAATTCTGCGACGATTACGGCATAGTCATCCTAATAATCCAGGAAACGCATCTATCAAGCACCCGCAACTTCAACCTAGAAGGCTACCACATTTACAGGAACGATAGGGCTAACAGGCAAGGCGACGGCACGGCAATTGCGATTAGACGCACCCTCCCGCACACGAGACTAACCACGCCCCAACTAGTAAATTTAGAAGCGACAATAGTAGAAGTAGGAACTGCCACCGGTCCGATAACCTTCATATCCATGTATAGAAGCTCAGGATTACCTCTACTCACGGAAGACGTAGACGCAATCGCAGCCAACTGCGCCACAGTAGTCATAGAAGGCGATTTAAATGCGAAAAGAATAGAATGGGGTTGCCGCAACAACTCAACAGCCGGCAAAGTTCTCCAAAAAATATCTTGACTCCCATCCCTCATTAACCCTACACCCCCCCAACAGGCCCACCCACCTCCTCAACCAATTACCCCACGACATCCTCGACATATTCATCCACTCCCGCACCATCCAACCAACAGTTCCGCGCCCGCTCAACGAGCTCCTCTCCGACCACCTCCCTATAATCTCGGCAATCTTCATAGGAGCCTCCCCATTCACGTTTCGCATAAAGGGCTCTGAAAATACGGACTGGAGGAACTATCGCGATCGCGTGACCCGCAAGCTTCATGCTGCAATCAGAACGCCCGAAACGCCCCATGAAATTGACGAGGCCATAGAAAAAATTGAATACCAAATTAGAACAGCTTACAACATACATACGTCCAAAACTCTGTACAAAGGAGGCCGCGAACCTCTTCCACCATACATTATTGCTTTAATTCAAGAACGACGCCTGGCACAAAAACGATTCTACTTTTCACGAGACGCAATAGACAAAGCCATATATCAAGCAAGTAGCACGAATTCTAGCAAAATATATAGAAAATCAATGGAACGAATACATAGCAAAAGCAGATCTAAAAGACCGCAATGGAAAATTGAAAAAATCCTAAAAAAATCCGACAGCGCCCATCACGGCCCTTAAAGACCCGGCCAGTTCGAACAAAACACGACCCAGCGCGCAAAGCAGAAATCTTCGCCGCAGTCCTGCAAAAACGATTCACGCTCCTTCCGACGAAAGCCTACAACACAAGAAACGGCCTCTACCACCCAGTGACGGACACATTGCCTCCAACGTACGAAGACTGTCTACTCACGGACCAAGACGGAAGACAAACGGAGGAAAGCATAATGCAAATCACGGAAGAACTGAGAGGAAAACTCAAACCACTGAGCGACAGAAAAGCGAGCGGACCAGATCAAATGAGTGGAAAGATGCTCAAACATTTGCCAAAAAGTACCGTCCTTGCCTTAGTCCAAATCATGAATGCCTGCTTAAACGCCAGCTACTTTCCTAATATGTGGAAAAAAGCGCACATAATCATGCTGCACAAGCCTAACAAAAATCAAAAGGACCCTGAACATTTTCGACCTATCAGCCTGCATCGCAAATTTCGAAGCTATTTGAAATACTACTCCTCCCTGCCATAAATCAAAAATTACACGAAGCCCAAACTATCAGAACTTCGCAATTCGGGTTCCGCAGAGGCCACTCGTCAGCAATGCAAACCTTTCGACTGGCAATGGAAGCTGCTTCCACACTTTCTCATCGCTTTGAAATCCCCGCCATATTCTTCGACTTCTCCTATGCTTTTGACAAAGTAAATCACCATATTCTCCTCCAAAAATGCCACAAATTCCTACAATCACATTTATGGTGTCTCTTCTTTAGCTACCTTCAAAACCGAACCTTTCTCGTTAAGTATCAGGCCCGCAAATCCGCTCTCAAAAGCATACTAGCCGGCGTCCCACAGGGAGCCGTGCTCTCTCCTCTTCTCTTCTCCCTCTACATTCACGATCTCCCAAAATCTCCCACACAATGTGGCCCTTGCATCGAAATTCAGAAAAACAAAGCGCAGTCCGAAGATTGCAACAAGCAACTAATAACCTTGTAACTTGGTGCAAACTAAACGGTATCACAATAAACACTAGTAAATGCCGGGCAATAGTGTTGAGTTGGCGCCGAGAAAAACCCCTCACGCCACTCAGCATCAACGGCACGCGGCTCCCCTGGCAAAAACATATAAAATACCTCGGAGTAACTTTCGACAGAAAACTGCTGTGACAACAGCACTGCACACAGGCAGCCAAAAGAATGGGCTCGTACATTGCCCGACTAACTCCCACTTTACGAGCAAAAAAGTCTCCAACAAAACCAAAACTCTCCTCTATAAAACATGCATTCGCAGCGCGGGCACATACGCGTGTGCAACCTGGGCGACGGCATCCAAAGACAACATCCGCCACCTTACTAAAGCCGAGAACCGTTTCATTCGAATCTCGTGCCGACCAGAAATTGGCCAGCAATACGCGCGCTATCTCAAAACCCTCGAACGTACTCCAATCTGCTCCCACATCATTGAAATAGCCCAGAAACAAATAGAATCCATCTTCACAAACCCTGAGCTAAAGAGTTTTCAAACGTTCGCGCAATATTACAGCAAACTGCCAGCAGTAGGGCGCAAACACTTTCCAACAGACGCCCGCTGCCTCCAACCCCCCTAATCACAACAACCTAAATCCATAATTGCACATACCACCAACTAAACAACCACCAAACACAAACTATCCCCGCATCCTACATTTCCAAAACCAAACAAACTACAATCCCAAAACCATTTCGTCATTTCCTCCTTCACTCGTACCGACGCACTGAGCAATCCGCCGCGAGTCAAATCGCACAACTAAATCCAAACAATTGAGAGCTTTTTCCAAGGCCCCGCATTCTCGCATGCGGAGCAGGGCTCTCCTTCCAGCAGCGCCACAACAAACACCCCGGCTGAAGAGCGCCAAACAAGGCGTAGGCCGCCCAGAAATCTAAAAATCCCACAGAGAGAAGGGGTACCGAGGCTTGCTGTTATTAGGCCGCCGCTCCGCAGGCGCTGCTTCACATACACGTGCATTGCATCTGAAAAAGAGCAAAAACAACAGTGCAGTGCCTGGTGTACGTGGGCATGCACGCTCGGCCGCATGCGCCCTGAAGATACAACGGAAGCAGCCGCAGCAGCGGCCGAGCATCTCCAGCCATCTGCCCGCGCACGCCCAGAAAGACGGATGCCTCCGCCAGCAGCAGACACTTCTCCACAAAAACATGCGGGGTAAGGGCGGGAGCGTAGCCTCTCTCTCTCTTCCAACCCCGAACCAACAACCCCCAACTCAATAAATGACAAAGACCCCACTTAAGACAACACCCCAAACACTGACGAGCTCAGCAGAGCAATTCAATCAATATCTTACCCCGACCTATCAAACCAAATTAACAAACCAGAAACATCGCCCACAAGTGCCTCACGAATCACGGGGAAAAATAGAGCGAAAAAAACCGACGCAGACGGCTTTATCACGACAAAACTCTTCTTCGGAGCAGGCGAAACCAACAAAACTACCGTAAGCTTACCGCTACGAAATTCGTTTGAAACGCTGGCTACTCCTCCGAACTGGCCCCCACTCCGACGACCTCGCAGCTGAAGAGACAGAACCGCCAACGGGAAATGGCCCGCGCGCACTACCACCTGTAGCGCAGCGCCCAAAACTGCCCCAGACCTTACCTCTTCGCACCCGCCACAACGACACAAGTATTACAAATTCTAACAAATTCTCACTATAAAATTATACGCCTGACCGGATCCACCAACCAGAGAATTTCTAGGCAAGATCTATGAATTAAAGCTGAGATTACTTTTTCTCGCCATTTTTGCGTACGTTTCGGGAAAAGATCTACTAAAGAATGTGGTGTGTTACTGAAGAACGTTGAAGATGCGTTGAACAGAAACTCATAAGAGGTAACTACTTTAAATATGCGAATATTATTATTTTAAATGAATGAATGATGTTACAATATATTCAAGTGCCATTAGTGTATTGCTGCATATCAACATAATTGCCATGATGTGTATCTTACATTCATATATACGTATAGGGTGCATATACGTAGACATGGCTTCATGCCAAGACACGGGCAAGCTTCTCAAACACTTAGCTAAACATACCACCCACAAACTCCAAGCCCCCATAGACTTTCCTAATTTCGTAATCAGATGCCAATCGGTCTCTGATCACGAAGCAGTGATAGCAGAACTAACAACGGAGACGCCGCTTTTTTCTTCCACAGAGTGACAGAAGACAAAGGGAAAAAATTATTATCCGCGATCTCTCTAAGGCAATGGACCTAGAAGAAATCCGTGACGAACTCACGGAGAAAAACATTGCCGTTTTCCACATTGATGAACTAATGCGCAAGGTCGGAGAAAGAGCAACGACAAACGGCAAATGAGAGAAGGTTCTGGAGCCTCTAGGCCTTTATCCATTAGAAATTGACGTCTTGCACTCCTCCCAACTACATGTAAGCACACCGATTTCAAAACAAGACCTTTCCGATCTCTTTCCCTTAGTTTTCACATCCACATCTTTATCCTTCTCCCAGACCCCCAATCGTTCGCAACGCAAACTTGCAATCCTATCAACACATCCTGTCTAAAAATATCCCCACCCAATCCAATATTCAAACAATATACAAACATAGACGAAGATGGCTCACGGACGAAGACCAATCACTATTAAATCACAATGACGAATACAGATCATATTACCAAACTTCGAGAAATAAATATAACCTAAAGAAAAACGTAGCTCAAAATCGTTTAATATATTTATAGAATTCTTGATATTTCCATGTAGTTAATGATACTAGGCGATTTGGTTCATATTTTTAAGGGTTGTAATAAAGTATTCTTCTGTACTTGGTGTCTAAGTAAATAAGTTAAAATAATATATGTTTATGTGTATTGACTGCAGTGTGTGTGCATGCATATGTGTAATGACTAGAGGGGTTATTATTGCTGGCATATCTCTAGCGTTACCAGCTCTAATTTATCTATTATTGGCGCTCTTGTGAATATTTCAAGTATTTAAGCAGCGCTATAGTTAGTTTCAAGTTAATGCCGGAAAACACTCAGCGCTCAGGGAATAGAGGTCCCGCGCACGGATATATAGATGAAAAATGTAAATGCACGCAGCTCGTAATTTCCTTAGCCATTTGGATTCTATGGGCTAATTGATTCAGAACCGTATGTTCGCTAAGTAGAGCTCGAGGCGGCGCGGTCGCAGAGGTCGTTATGTTTAAATTGTTTTCTATTTGGTTACATCGAATTGGTATTGCATTTTTTCTAATTGGAATTTTATTTCGATTTAATTAGAGCTAAAAATTAGCTCAGTTTATATTTTTGAGGGAAAGGCCAATAGGAGTAGTCTCGCTGTGGAGAAGAGCGATCCTCCCGCAAGGCAGAGGCCGGGTCGGAGTCTAAGGGAAACAATTAGTCAACACTAGTAAGGTGGCGGGAGGTCGCCCATTCACATAGGTAGCCAAGCAGGAGGGCCGGTGCCCGACACGGAAGACTGCAGCAGAAAGGCCCTCACCGCCCCGCGGCAGAACAGACCGAGGCGGGCGAGGCAATCGCCACGGCCGCAAGGAAGGGGGAGAGAACATTAGAAGCGGAAAGCCATCTACTCCCTGATCGAGGAGCAGCGCAGGGGGCGATAAAGGAGGAAGAGAAGCAAGTACACACGGAAGGCAACAAGGAAATACCGATACGCCCTACCCAGGAGCTCTATGAGCATGACCGAAGCTTGTAGCCAAAGTTATGCGAACGGGGGGCCACGGCCCTTAAGCGGAGAGCGAAGAAGTACATGGTCTGTGACCAGCTACGAGGGACACGCTACCCCCGGCGGGGCGAAGTCAAGCCGAGAGTCCGGGCCCTAAAATCTAACAGAGCCCCGGGCATCGCTACAATTAAACCGGCCCACCTAAAAGGGGCGAGCCTTTTTTCATCCTGGTCATCCTCAATCGCCCAAAAGTGCTCGGCCTGTGGGGCTTCCCCGCGTTTTCCCTGAGGGCTCCTCAAGCCCCCCCAAGACCCCTCCGGCTACTCACGCCCGCTTCGTAGTTGTTGCAAGTGCGCTGCCGCGGCAGTCGGTTGGTAGTTGGATGTCGCATACAAGGAATCTCGGATATGAAAACTCAAGCGAGGAAAAATCGTGCAACTCACTGTGTACCAAATTTATTAGTTTTAACTTGCACCACGTAATCCCGCCGTTCCTGCGGCAAATACGCTTGGGCTCAAATTTCTGCAGAAGGCTTCGTCATCCAATTACTGTCGAGCATTAATGGAATAACGAGATTCCTACTGTCCCTATCTACTCCCCTTGTGGGCCTGGCGTATTCACAGAAATACGC
>BOPP01000655.1:0-19115 GCA_017312745.1 Gryllus bimaculatus | reverse complement strand
GAACAAAGTATGACTTGGGTTCGTGTTAGATGCATTAAAAGCCCATGCATGCCCTGCAGTTCACACGACGCCGTTAGGTAAATTAAAGGCAATGCAAGCAACACTGCGTACATAGTGTGCTCCTCTCGTAACTAGAGCTGCAGCCCAGTGTCATTTCTGCATATCTGGCTCTTACACAAGATCCATGACGTACCGAGTACAAAGAGTCTTCAACATGGTCTTGGATAATCCGTCTGTTGTGTACATATCCTCAAGCAGGCTGACGCTATAATTCTTTTCGCAAGTCCCGTTCCCTGTCTGTGTCCAAGTGTCGTGGTGACCGTCAGAACACGGGGAAGGAGTAGCGCAAGAATTAGGTATTAGATCAAAGCACATCCTGGACAGATAAACCGCACTCGCAAGAATCTCGTTAATCGAGCGGGATATCCACTGCCTGGAGGTCCATTTACGGTGTTCAGACTGTTTGCTGGAGATGGAAATCCTCTACGCGGACGTTCAGACTATGCAAGGACTGCTAGAGTCAATTATGCTGCATTCGGTCTCTCATCGAAAGGCGCACGCTACTGCGGGGCCTGCACCAGAATGCTCCATATATACTAACACAAGATGAGAGGTTCTGTTCGCCGTCTTATCCATAAGGACTAGACACCGCCCGCTCTTAGGATAAGAGATATGATTTAGGGTCACCCGCGAGTGGATCTTCATTGGACTTAGAATTTCTCTGAGTACACGGTTGGTGACGCAACTCCATAGATGGTCACAAGATCTAACATGACAGCTACTAGGGGAGGTTGCATGACGGAGATGAGGAACATTGGACAGGTGTGCAAACTACAATGGCTGATGCATAACTCCGGAAGAGGGGCAGACCTGAGAAGCAGGAACTCAAACCAAATCCAAGGAAGCGGCATGCAGCATGGCACGCCGCACTTGTAAAGCGTCCGGACTTTACCCGCCTCCAGCTTTGTGTGGCTCGCGATGCATGGATGTATATAGATAAGATATAGCTAACACGATCGGATTTCCGTAATTTCAGCGGACGTCCGTGAGCCGATAAAAATAGTTGTATGCACAGTTCTTGAAGATCCTTGATTCGGTACATAGCTATGACGACCTATTATTTTTTCTAACAAAACTTGTTCATTGCAGGTTGGCCAGTTGCAACGCCCCAGGCATAACGGGCGGAGGCTTATGATATTAATAGGATTTTTGTGTTTGAAGATTAAATAATTAAATTTAATTGTATAAGATATCAAAATATAGTTTTTATTCTAAGAATCCGGGATGATAACCGGGCCAGGCTAAGACATCGGGGATGCGTGAGACAATGCGCAGGTGAGAGTGCCCGTAATGAGGGTGCCGAAGGGTTAATTTCGGGAAGTATCTGGGAGAACTAAAATAATCTATAACACCTAAGAGATCTCGATTTTAAACGATTAACTTCCTAAGGCGCAATGAGTATATTTTGAACCTCATACTGGGGTATTGGAGCAGGAAGGGAATCAAGGCAGCGTTTATATTCGTGAAGTGTGCTACTAGGCATGTAATCACCCGGATGTAATTTGCTCTCACAGCTCTAAATACGTATAACATTCAAATAGAAAATATTTGGGCGTAAATGGCATGCTTGAAGATTTGATTTGGGTTAATTAGTGCATTTATCAACTGTGAATGACTTCCTTGCGGGTTTTAATTCAAGTCAGGCTTTACCACCAGAGTTTGAGTACTCGGGTCAAAAAAAACCATGAGACTCACGCTCTTGTGCCGCTGCCTAAATCAATATGGAAATTGTTGGTAACGTGAACCACCATGTGTTTCAAACGAGTAATTTCAAACACTCCCTCGGCGATGGGTGTTAGGTGTGGATAAGTAATTTGGTAATGAAAGGCAGAGTCTTTAATTACCTAATACGAAATGGAATTTGAGAATTTCTTCTACTTAACAAAGAATTGTATCAAATTTATAAGATCCAGAACAATTATTGAAACGACGTACATTCAATATAGGTGAAGGGGAAAATAGGATGATGCTCCTAAATTAGCCCTTTTTTTTTAGGGCACAATATAACGGTTTACTGACTCGTATTGACTGATTCTATTTTTAGTGCTATAGTTACTGTCGGCAGTAAATTAAGTATTAAGCTTTGGAAATACGTATTATAATTGAAAATAAAATGGTGGCAATACTTTTCAATTGTTATTTGTTCAAATTTTAAATAGAGTTTTGGTACGTTAATTATAAGCAGATTCATTGTTAAATAAATATTGAGGCGTTTTGTTTGTAAAGGTTAGTTTGGGTGTGCCACCAACTAATGTTTCATTATACGTGAAAGCAAAAGTCGAGCAAGTGGGGAATCGACCCAGCCATGTCGAGCGAGTGAGGGATCGAAGCCCGGTAAGTCGAGCAAAGTGGGGGATTCGACGCTCCGGTTAAGTCAGCTAGTGGGGGGATCGACCCGGCAAGTCGACCCAAGTAGGGGATTGCGACCGCGGCATAAAGTCGAGCACAAAGTGGGGGATCGACCCGGCAAGTCGAGCAAGTGGGGGATCCGAACGCGCGGCAAGTCGAGCAAGTGGGGGATCGACCCGGCAAGTCGACGCAGTGGGCGGATATTCGTACGCCGCGGCAAAGTTCGACCAAGTGGCAGATCGAACCCCCGGCAAAGTTCGAGAAGTGGGGGATGCGACCCAGCAAGTCGCAGCAAAGTGGGGGATCGACCCCAGCCAAGTCGAGCAAGTTGGGGGATCGACAGCCGGCAAGTCGACCAAGTGGCAGATTTCGAACCGGCAGTCGAGGCAGTGGGGGAATCGCCCCTCGGCAGCAGCAAGTTCGAGCCAAGTGGGGGATGCGACCCAGCAAGTCGGCAAGTGGGGGATCGAACCCAGCAAGTGCCGAGCAAGGTTGGGGGATCGACCACAGCAAGTTCGAGCAAGTGGGGGATCGACCCCGCCAATGGTAGAATGAATTTAGCACAACAAGCTCTGATGCAGAGTGGGGGATCGGACCCGGAGGTGCACATTCGGGAGATGTGATTGTGCGTTTACTGAGTGCGCTGTAGGGCTGAAGCTAGCAGAGTCACGCCAGAGCGGATGCGACCCAGCAAGGCAAGAGAGGGTAGATACGGATGCGTAACCCAGGCTGAAGTCGAAGGGCATCAAGTGCGGGGAGAGGAGTCGACCCACGCTAAGTCGAAGCAAGTGGGGGATCGACGCCAGCAAGCTCGAGGCAAAGTGGGGATCGACCCAGCAAGTCGAGGCAAGTGGGGGATCGAGCGCCAGCATAGTCGAGCAAGTGGGGGATCGACCCCAGGCAAGTCCGAGCAGTGGGGGATCGACCGCAGCAAGTCGGAGGTCACTGTGGGGATGACGCCAGCAAAGTCGACGGCGAAGTGGGGGACTTCGACTCAAGCAAGTCGAGCAAAGTGGGGGATACGACGCCAGCAAGTGAAGCAAGTGGGGGAATCGACCCAGCAAGTCGAGGCAAGTGGGGGAATCGGACCCAGCAGGAGTCGAGCCAAGTGGGGGAATCGACCCAGCAAAGTCGAGCAAGTGGGGGATTCGACCCCCGCCAAGTCGAGCAAGTGGGGGATCGACCAGCAAGTCGAGCAGTTGGGGGATCGGACCAATTTGAACGGGTTTGAACGGTTTTGAACAGTTTGAACGGTTTTTGAAACGGTTTGAACAGTTTGAACGTTTTGGAACCAGTTTGTTACAGTTTGAACAGTTTAAACAGGGTATTTGAACGGTTTTTGAACGGTTTGACAGTTTTGACAGTTTGAACAGTTTGAACAAGTTTGAACAGTTTGAACAGTTTGAACAGTTTTGAACAGTTTTGAACAGTTTGAACAGTTTGAACAGTTTTGAACAGTTTGACAAACAGTTTGAACAGTTTTTGAACAGTCTTTGAAACCCAGTTTGAACAGTTTTTACTGACCAGTTTTGAACAGTTTGACAGTTTGAACAGTTTGACAGTTTGAAACAGTTTGACAGTTTGAACAGTTTAGAACAGTTTGAACAGTTTTGACATGTGTTTGAACCAGTTTGAACAGTTTGGAACAGTTTTGGAACACGCTTTTGAAACAGTTTTGAAACAGTTTGGAAACAGTTTGAACAGTTCGAACAGTTTGAACAGGTTTGAACAGTTTGAACATTTGAACCAGTTTGAACAGGGGTGTTGAAACAGTTTGAACAGTTTGAAACAGTCTTGAAAGCAGTTTGAACAGTTTGAAACACTTTGAACACTTTGAAACAGTTTGACACTTTGACACTTTGACAACAGCTTTGAACATCTTTGAACACTTGTGAACAAGTTTGACCCCAGTTTGAACAGTTGAACAGTTTGAACACTTTGAACACTTTGAAACAGTTTGAAACAGTTTGAACAGTTTGAACAGTTTGTTTGAACAGTTTGAACAAACTTGAACAGTTTGAACAGTTTTGAACAACTTTGACACTTTGAACACTTTGAACACTTTGAACACTTTGAACACTTTGACACTTTGAACAGCTTTGAACACTTTGAAACACTTTGAACACATTTGGAACACTTGAACACTTTTGAACACTTTGAACACTTTGAACACTTTGCACACTTTTTGAACACTTTGAACACTTTGAACACTTTGGAACACTTTTGAAGCCACTTTGAACACTTTGAACACTTTGGAACAGCTTTGAACACTTTGAACACTGTGAACACTTTTGAACACTTTTGAGACACACTTTGAACACTTTGAAGCACTTTGAATCACTTGAACACTTTTGAACACTTTGAAACACTTTGAACACCTTTGAACACTTTTGAGGGCACTTTGAAACACTTTGAAACAACCGCTTTGTGAACACTTTGAAGCACTTTGAAGCAACTTTGAACACTTGAACACTTTGAAACACTTACTTGAAGCCACTTTGAACACCTTTGAACACTTTGGAACACTTTGAACATTTTGAACACTTTGAACAACTTTGACACTTTGAAACACTTTGGAACCTTTTGAACACTTTGAACATCGTTTGAACCCCGACATGTTGAACACTTTGAACACTTTGAACACTTTGAACACTTTGGAACACCTTTAACACTTTGAACCACTTTGAACACTTTGAACACTTTTGAACACTTTGAACACTTTGAACACTTTGAAACACTTTTGAACGACTTTGAAGCACTTTGAAACACTTTGAACACTTTGGAACACTTTGAACACTTTGAACACTTTGGGAACAGCTTTGAACACTTTGGAACACTTTGACACTTTGAACCTTGAACACTTTGAACACTTTGAACACTTTGAACAACCTTTGAACACTTTGAACCACTTTGAACACTTTGTTACACCACCTTTTGAAGCACTTTGGGAACACTTTGAAACACTTTGAACACTTTGAACACTTTTGAACTACTTTGAAACACTTTGAACACTTTGAACACTTTGAACACTTTTTAACACTTTGAAACACTTTGAACAACTTTGAACACTTGCACACCTTTGAACAGCTTTGACACTTTGAACACTTTGACACTTTTGAACACTTTGAACACTTTGACACTTTGAACACTTTGAACACTTTGAACACTTTGAACACTTTGAACACTTTTGAAAGCACTTTGAACACTTTGAACACTTTGCAACACTTTGAACACTTTGAACACTTTGAACACTTTTGAACACTTTGAAACCACTTTGAACACTTTGAACACTTTGAACACTTTGAACACTTTTGAACCTTTTGGAAGCCACTTTTGAAACACACTTTGAACACTTTGAACAACCTGTTGAACACGTTGAACGACTTATGAATCACTTTTGAACCGACTTTGAACACTTGAACACTTTGAACACTTTGGGAACACTTGAACACTTTGAAACACTCTTGGAACACTTTGAACACTTTGAACACTTTGAACACTTTGAACACTTCGAACACTTTCGCGACACTTCGAACACTTCGAAGCACGTGGGAACACGTGGAACACGTGAAACGTGAAACACGTTGAATCACGTTGAAAACACGTTGAAACACGTTGAACAACGTTGAACACGTTGAACACGTTTGAACACGTTGAACACGTTGAACACGTTGAACAGTTGTAACAACGTGTTCTTGAACACGTTGAACACGTTTGGAAGCACCGTGACACACGTTGAACACGTTTGAACACGTTGAACCACGTTGAACACGTTGAACACGTTGGACCACGTTGAAGAAGACGTTGAAACACGTTGAACACGTTGAACACGTTGACACATTGAACAGATGTCGAGACACGATTAGAACAGCTTGAAACACGGTTGAACAGCTTGAAATCAGATTTGAACTTGACAGTGAAACATCAGGACTTTGAACACATTTGAACACTGTGGTTGAACTCTTACTAAATTTTATACATTCTCGCGTGATTTTCAGCCGCTGTAGCTGCATTAAGTTTTGGACATTGACGCGTTTAAATGAAGTCTAATTTTCGGACTTAAGCTGCGAAAATACAAGCTTTTCAAATTTAAGGTTATACAGGCTACATTACTCATCGTATAAGATAAGCGACATTTTCTGTAACTACAAGACTTCAGAAACGCATTCCTACTTTAAAATAAATTTTAGTGAAGTAGTTTGTTAAATATGCTGGTTTAAAATTTGTGGTTAAAAAATGTATAAGTTACGTCGATTGACGAATTTTCTTATTTTTACATATCTCTACGGATATTTTCTGAAAACCACGGACTTGCACCAAGTTTTATATGTTATAAAGTTTGTATATTAATATTCATTTAAGAGTGACATGTAATGTAATATTTAACCATTTGGACTAAATATTTTAAACTATCTCTGTAGAGCAATTAATTAGTACTTCAGCTCGCCTGCATTAACTGTCCCATGTCGAATCTCGATCAGGTTTTCGTCTAGAGTCCTTGATCCACGAGTAAATGCTGAGATGGCCCCTTGTTTTACTTCTGGACAAACAAGTCCCGCAAGTTTGACCTTCTTCTCGTTGTACGTCACACACAATTTTTAATTGTTTTTGACGTAAATAAAAAAGTTTTGACTTTGCTAGTCTCCTAGTCCGAATCTCGGAGGGGGCGCGAAGATAATTCTGCGAGTATTTTTTTTCAAACAAACACGTGTAAGACTGCGAGTATCAAAAATATTTTTGAACGTAGAGATAGGCTGTTCGGAGCAATGACGCCGAATTAGTGGCGCCCGCCCCAGCGGCTGTGATAATCTCTTCTTAGTACCTGCAAGCCCCAATTCTGCGCAGCAGCATGACGCGCGGAGAAATTAAATGCATGAAAGGAACGCAGTTAACAGGCTCCATTGTAATAGTATGCACGACTTATCGTAGAAAAACGAAAGTAAAATGTATATGCTCGTCTTCTTTATAATTCATGAAACTGTTATCGTAACTTCAAAACTTTCTGATTCTCCTACAATTATAACAATTGTAGCTTTTTATGTGAGGCAGAAAATCTTCATTTATTCTGCGCGTCTAATTCACATTTGCCAAACCACGGTGTAGGTTGTTGTTCCGTGGTACATACGTACATGCAAAGGACAGTTACTCACCGCAAAGACGGCAAATTTCGCATTTCCGGTATTAGATGGTATCTGAAGACCAACAAAATTTATTGCCGGGTGCTACTGGGCAACAAAAAAGCGACAAATTCCCATGTAGTTTTTTTTTACTTATCGTTGTAATTTCTTGGTTTTCTGGTACTTGCGGTGCTAACTTGATGTCCAGTTTGCCAATTGTTTATAGCAGGGTCAATTTTTTGCGTAACAAATTAGCAACAAAAAACGACAAATTTTGAGTTTAATTCCAATGTTTTTAAACCTTTGCTATGCTAATTTTACGGAGCTCGTGAGGAGGAGGTACGGAAATTCCAAATCCGACGCGGCACTGAAACTGTGGTTCGCAAATAGACAACTTTGCGAATGCCCGTACCAAGTTCACTAATACTGATTAGCTCGTTTGCTCGCTGCCATTTTTCGCTTTATACTTCCCGCTCCATCGTTTTTCGAGAAACGTTATGAGTAGAGGCCGGATTTTCATGTAATTACATTTTTCCCTTCTATTTACCAATCTAAAAATTTTAATTTTGGAGAATCGTCGCCGTCCTAACACAATATCAACATTTTTAGTTACATATTTTACACATTTAGTACTACATTACACATTTTGCAATTTTCACAAACTATTCTATTAATTTCCTTCAATTTTATGAAAAGTATTTAAAAAACACTCTTATTTCCTACATCGTTACTGCGTGCTTTCTACTCGAGGTTCCCTACATGAAGACGCGGTAAGATAATCTCACAGCCCTGCTCGTCTGCATCAGTTATCTCATTGGCGGGAAGTGAGATCAGTTTTATCTTCAGGTGTGAAAAGTATCACTGACGCCGCGTCTCGTGAACTTCAACCTTAATTTCCAAGAAACTTTGCCCATCGTCGACATGTAACTCTTTGCTGAGAATGCTACATGCTGCAGTGTTAATTTGGCTAGTCGTAGATATCGCCAATGCTTTAGGATGGTTTTTATTGCCACTTTCTGGCTGCACACACACACACACCACAAGCACGCCCCGCACGCCACACTCTGACCTCTCCCTCACACACACACCACACCACACACACACACACACACACACACACAAGCACGCCCCACGCACACTCTGACTCTCCCTCACACACAACACACACACACACACACTCTCTCTCTCCACATCGCACACTCTCTCTCTCCCTCTCACTCCTTTGTACCTGTCTTTTTTCCTTTCTCGTTCTCTCCCTACTATCTCTTCCTCCTTCTTTTTTTCCCTCTTTTTCCCTTCCCCTCTTTTACCCTCTCTCTTTTTCCCTGATCTTTTTTTTCACTCCATTTCTTTCCTCTCTCCACTCCCCCCCCTCACTTCCCTCTATTTCAGCGATACTACCCTTTTTTCGCGTACTTTCTGATAATTTTGCAATGTTCCGCGGGCCTCTATTGAACATTTTGAAAGTTTTCGGCTATTTCTCATTACAGTTCGCGTGCTTCTTCTGATAATTCTGCAAAGTTTTGCGCGCCATATCTGATAATTTTTCAAGTTTCTCTTCTGACATTGAAAGGGGGGGATGGGGGAGCGGGAGAGGAGAGGGGGAAGAGGGGGAGAGAGTAAAGCAGTTAGGCGGCAACGTGGAGATTGTTCTCATTGCGAGTGGGCACCAGCGGCGTGGCGTGTGGAGGGATGCTCTCCACCCGAAAGGCGCCGATCTAGACCGAGTAGAGCCGAGCGAGGAACAAGGAATATTACAGCACCCATAAGTATCTATGCAATGTTGTAGCGGGGTATCATCCCGCAGTGGTAGGGGGATGGTAACAACTTTGGTAGTTATTTTGTATGATTGAATAATATGTGTTGAAAGTTCAAATGAAAATTCATAACATACGATGCGAGGGCATGATGGAAATTAATGAAAGATTTGGGGCTAATGCTGAGATTCAGATGTATGTTGGTAATGTGAGTATGGATAGTGATAACTTGTTAACCAAATTGATGATAAATTGTAATAATTTATATCTATTAACATTGCTAGAAATGTTATGAGTGTTTTAAATGCCGATGCAAAAGTTAAAAATCGAGGAGGAACGTACCGGAGCCGAGATTTTTAATTTAGACGAAGGAGTAAAAACACTATAACATTTCGTGGTATGTTCAGAGTTTTATTAGTCACCGAAAATTTCAAATTTTTTGAGAGATCCCTTTACAATAGAGATCCCTTTACAGAACATTTACCCCGTTCCTCTTTCCCATCCCTTATTGTGAAATTTCAGTGCTTTTATTTCATTTTTGTGCGAATACTATGTAAGCGTGAGAAAATTGGCTAAATGTGGAGAGTAAATTTTACACTAAACGTATCATCATTCATTCCAGTAGCCTTATTATACTCCTGTAATTCATGGTCAAGGTTAAAAATTATTTTTACTAATTTTCTTTGATTCATCTTAATACATCCACTCGATTTCTTATTTTAACGTCATGACGCTGAATAATGTTTGACTAAGCTCCGGATGGAATAACTTTCAATAATAATACTATTATAAATATGTTTTCAGTAAAAACACGGATATAAAGTTTCCGTGTCTACAATTGGCGGTGCGTCACAGGAACCGAAACACAAACATTATTTTCTTGCAGAATGCCTTGAAAAAAAAGGCAGCACCGTTTCCACTGTGAGGTTTTGAATCAGAATTGAAATACTAATTGAATGTGACGTCGCCGACTCTGTTTTAAAAATATTTTCATGTGTTGAAATTTTATTTTACACTTAATTTCTTTCATGCGTAGCTTGTTCAAATATGTTCTTACAGTATCTGGCATTAGACTTACTACATGAATTGTAGTAGCTGATGATGTTATACTCCCCTTCAAAAATCCCCAACAACCAATGACCTTGTATGTTACCTCCATACGGGATATGAACTGATAAATTTGCAATTTAAAAATTATAATCGCCGTAAAACATACTTACAGGTATTACGTTTAGTAGTTACATTTCTAACGATTTTTACTAAAATGCACAATAATGCTCAAAGATCACTGAAGTTCTGAACACAAGTTCTTAAAATTCTGTCGCAAAGTCTTTTGCAGTTACATTTGATTCTTCCCCGGGTTTGTTTAACACTTCCATATTTTTCTGCCCTAATTTTTGAAGAGATTAAAACTACACAAACACTAATTTGTGTCCACTTCTACGTCTGCTATTGCTCTATTAATCGTTTTGCATGCGAATCTATATAAACATTGATGCGAACTGTTTTGTACTTTACGTAATTTAGGTTAGTAAAGTTTTAATAAGAATAAGTTCTGGAAAAAGTTCATTTGAAAATCGGTTTTGTACACTTAGGAACGTAAAGAACTCAATTCATTTTCTAACAGACTCACAGTTTTGGTCCTCCGTATTCACTTGAAATTCTTCACATTTCATAAGTTCAAGGCAATACGGTTCGTAGATTTTTGCCAAATTTATGTTTAGAAATATATATACCGTGAGTGACGGTCCGAACATCCAACAATAAGCACACTCGGGTTTTACGCAAATTGCTGTAGAGGGATATTGTGTCCAAAAGCTTCATGCACAATCCAGAAACACCTAGTTTCGTCCTTGAAACAATGCACACATACATAACCATCAAATGTATCGTATTCAGAGCCATTACTACATAATGAATTCAGAGAGTGACTAATACTAATTGCTGATATGCAGCGTTTGGTGCGATGCCTCCGTCTTATCGACTCTTTAGTTGCACTTTTAGGGCAGCCAGCTCCTACCGGGCTCGTTTTCTATATTCTGGTAAAAGGCACAAGCTTATCGCTTCAGTTACTGTCTGGGCCGCGGACCGGTAGTAACAAATGTGCAGCAAAAGAAATGAACTTACCTCGGACGCGTAGGCGACAAATTGCTTATTTCACGTGCATGCTGCTTCCGAATGCTTATATTAAACGCAATAGGCAAAAGGGGGCCTTGCCAACAGTTTCTTAACGAAATGATTTTTACTGAGTTGCAAGGAAATATTATAACATGGAAAATGCACAAAATCTTATACTTGAGTAATACCAATACTGGTTTAATGTCATGTTTTAGATTAATTTGTGACATTCTTTGTAGTCATACGCAACTCTTAGTTTCAATTTGCACGTTAGCCTTGATAATTTGTATACAGCAACGAATCCATTATTTTTTAGATTAATAAATGGTGTACATATTTTAATTGAGATTCGTAAGTTTTATGATTTCAACATATCATTTATCGAAATTGTAAAGTGAAGACAAGCTAATTTTAAAAAGTAAATACAGAAAACTATTACGGTGGAACTTTGTAGTCAGAATGGAATGAAGGGAACAATATTCTGCTAATGTTTACGTCTGCGTTTATTGTTATATTGAGTGTAATTTACGAATAAAGCAAACAGTTTGCAATAAATGTTTAGAATTAATATGTCTATTGTCATATATACAAAAACGGAATGTTACTCGTACATTAGAATGTAACATGTAATTCAAAATGTGCCTAGTGTGTGGTAGTGTGGATCACATAGTGTTTTATGTTCCGAAATACTTGCAAAGCCTAGATGATGAAATATTGCTCTGAACCCAATTAACCTAAGATTGTGAAGGAATCTTGTGAATGCGATTGAACATCAGAAGAATGGAAATAATATCCATGAATATTTTAGGTCCGTATCGAAATTCTAGGTAGGGATATTTCATATAATGATAATATGTGTAAAACATTAAAATTAATAAGTATCATGAGAATCTGCTACCAAATCTTTGGTGCAATACTTCTCATTTCATATACATATTTCATTCATATACCTTTTTATTCATATTCATGCATGTTTAACCACAAAGAATCTATGTGTAGACTTTTTTTACAATAAAAAAGAGATATTCCTTGCTTTTTTTTCCGAGCAAACCAAGCAAGTCCAAACTGCAAAAAAGTTATTCTTGCTTCTCGTTTTGAAGTCTCTGTTTCAGATATTGTAATTCTTATTATACGATATTCCCGGTGTCAGAAACTCACTGCATACCAGGTTATTTTATTTCATACGTAATCTGCAGCTCTATAGATTCTCCAGTTTGGGTACTTTCATATTATATTTGAACTAAGCTCTCTCGGTCGGCCATGGTCAACTCTTCCGACGCTGACCGCACGGTGCGCTAAACCTCATCTGGCCGGTGCTACTGCAGGCTATTAATTTACTCGTCACTGCACCCCAAGCTACCTCAAGGCCATCGTAGCGTGGGACCGGCAAGCGGCGGGCCGCCCGAACCTGAGCCACTCATGGCGCTGCCGGCTGAAGTTCTCCGGAACGAACCCTCCCGCCACCTGCGCCATACCCCAGCAAAGCGGTTCAACGTTGAGTGTTTCGCCATGTCTGTGCGGGGGTCAGGCTGTTTCAATAACTCTCATACATGCAATTACGCAACTCCTAATTAGTCTCATGGCACATGCATTAATACATAAGCTCACGGTCACACCACTTTCACCGTTACAATGTGAAGTGATTCAATTCTCACTGATGAATGCTCTTGATGCTGTTTGGTCGTCAATTACATTTCCATAGCTGCCTCTTTATCAATTTTTGTACGATCCCCATAAAGAGTGATGGCAATTGAAGTCTCCCAAGAATTATAAAGGACTCTTTTATCTGGGTTTATAATAAGCATTTTCGATTTGTTGGTAGTGGTAGCTGTTAGGAATATAAACATCTTCCAATACATACGGGGGGGTTTTTTAGTTGAATTTAATTTCAATTGCCCACAAAGTCCATGTCAGTTTGAATTTTAGAATTTCAATGGGAATCGATTTTTGAATCTAACCAATGCATATTAGCAATTGCTACTATTTCCAATGTGCAAGCAACCAGTTATATTCCCAGTGTGTTTTCCTTTAAAGTTTGTTTTTGTATATCAGATTATATCAGGGCTATGTTTTTTGCAATAAATATTGTAAGTTTTCTAGCCTGCTCTAACGCCATTGGAATTCCCATTGCAGAATAATAACTCTTCTTTCTACTTTCGGATGGCCTCAGCATGATTTTAAATTCTATGGACATGATCTGAATAAGTCACACAATATTAGGTACTGTCTAAACTGAATTATGAGTCTGAGGTCCCTCTGCTGGGAATATTTTTTTCTAATTTTTTTAATAACTCTTTAAATCTGTACTTTATTAGATCTTGCATTCATAGTTTTGTTTCTTTCAGCCATACCAATTATGCAATTAAAATCAGTTGAATAGTCTTCACTACAGGACTGCAGTCAGTGCTCCACCAAGTGTTTTTCAGGAAAATATAATGGAGTAGGAAAATAAATGATGAAAATGGGGAATTAAAAAATTGGATTTATTTTGTTATTTGTGATAAATAATTATAATTTGTTTAATATTTGAACATATTTACATGCATAATGTGGAAAATATAATTAAAAAAAAAAATATAAGTATTAAATAAATATCATGATATTAAAATGTTATAAATAATTTAAAAATTGGATTGATTATGAATTGGGGCATGTTTGGGTGTAAAGTTTGTCTTGGTTTGGAGTCACTATAGGTTTGGTTTGGAGCAGAAGATCTTCTATTCGACTTTGTTAACTTAAGTTGTCTGAGGGGCAGATTCTTATTTGCATTTTTGTCTCTCTTTTTGTTTGAGGGTTTACAGTCTTTGTCTTTACATTTTACATAACTAAGCTTGATAAAATTCTTAGATGTAAGAGGATGTTCATATGGAGGCTTCTTGTTGATAGAAGGAATGTTGTTCATAGTCATAGCAATCGAGCCAGATGGATATATCACCTGGTTGTTCTGTAGGGGGAATCTCTATTAAAATATTAATCAATATATTATCTGTTGCTCTCTTTTATAATTGATGAAAGGCTAAATTTTATTAATTGAGCACTTGCTGGCAATGTTTGGCCTTCCATTTTTGCATTTGATACAGGTGATATTATCATGTGAAAAATAGTCTATATGTTGTATCTTCATATGACTTTTTTTATTATTATTTATTCTGTTTTTTACAATCTGTTTTCTTAACAAACATTCAGTAAATGTGTTAATTAAGCATTAAATGAAGCTAGAGTACATCGTCATGTGTGGGTTTTGAAGCGGAATGGGTAATTCCAGAATATGGTATCTTTCAGTCGGTGTAACTTCCTCGCTATTATCCAATAGATTATGGCTGATGGATTCTGATGATTTTGTTTAAACCGGCTCTTGGTAGGTGGTGCTATGCTGAGTGATTTCTCATAATATTATGGTATCTTGAAGTCTCCTGACGGTATGTTTCATTCCGTTCGCGTACCACGGTGCATTGGCTAGTCTCTAGATGCATTTTGATTCGAATCTTCTGAGTATTTTCAATGTTTGACTTGCTAGCTGATCCCCAGAGTTAATTCCGTAAGCCCAAGATAGGCCATGATTTTGATTTGTAGAGGAGTACTTTGTTGTCTAAAGCAAAGGTTTGAGTGGCGGTTGATGAGCCAATGATAATTGGGAAGAATCTGATTTGTGCTTCTTCTTCTTTGCAGTTATATGGTCCTACCATGTAAGCCGTTTGTCCATATGAAACCTAGATATTTAATGCAAGATAGTTGTGCTAGGTATACATTGTTTAGCTGTCTTTTAGGGACACTCCTTTTTTGGATAGGGTAAATGAAGATATTTTTAGATTTGGCAGGCATTTATTGAATAGCCATCTTTGTAGCCCATTGTTCAAGTTGGTTCAGATGCTCTTGAGATTTTTGTGATGCTTGGAATGGGTCTTCAATGCACAGCCAAAAATTGCTGTGTCGTCCGCAAACGTTGCAGGGTAGTCCTTTATTTGTTGGCAAACATATGTGTAATAAGGTATAAAACAGACCCACACACTGGCCTTGAGGACTCCAGAATTAATGGGTTGGAAGGATATTAATTCTTCTTGATATTTAATTTTGGAAGTGTCCGGTTTCAGATAGAATATTCATCAGTAGGTAAACGCATGGGGCAGAGTAGATTAATTTTATATGCAGAAGTCCTTCGTGCCATACCTTGTCGAAAGCTTGTGTATAATCAAGAAAATACAGCTGCGCAGTAGCTTTCCTTTCGAGCACTTTGGTAATAAACTTCAAACTCGGTGTGCTTGTTCGATTGTTGAGTGTTGTTCTCTAAATCCGAATGGTGTCTGGGATTATTTCTTGCAGAAAGAGGTTTTTAAACGTTGAAGTAAGATTTTATTCGAAAATAACCTTTGATAAGATTGGAAGCAAGCTATTGGGAACGATAAGATGATAACATCGTTCTAGGGGTTTTGGTTTTCCTGGTTTGGTATCCGCTATCGAATCTGTGCTATCCATTGTCCAGGGAAATGGTTGAGTCGAAATCGCATTGATAGAGCAAGGTGATAAATTCAATTAGCATTCGTTGAATAATTCCTGCAAGACTTTGCCTGTGATTAGGTCGTAAACCTGGGCTTCTTGTTAGGATTTATAAAACGCTGAAATAGTCTTCTCTTACTTCATTAGAAGCAAAATGATTGCGTTGGAAGCGTATAATTGACAGGGAGCATTCTTAAATCGGAAGTACTTCTTCCTCAATTGCATTGGTCCCATGGAGTTATAGGTTCAATACGGAAGAGAAGTGTTCAGCAATATCGGTTCACGTTCTCTATTCGCACTTCTTGCCCATCGTTCCATCTTTCTTCCTTTAGGTGGTATTTGAATTTGTGGGCGTTTACTTTATTTCCTTACTGCCCTCAGAATCGAATAGCTTTGTTGTTGCAGTTGCTGTTAGTGACTGGTACATATTGTGCAAATGATTCATTTCCTGAGTTTTTTCAATAAATTCCTTCAGCTGTCTGAGGCTCTATGAAGTTTGTTCTGTCTTCAGAGTGCCTGGTTGTCATCAAATACGTGTAGCCGCCAGTTTCTCTCTGATTTTTTCTTAATGTTTATGTGGATATTGTTGATTGCTTTACCTTTGAACAATTTGAGGCGTTGAGTCCCAAGCGGCATGTTGATGGCAGTTTAGTCAATGTTCTGTGGCTTCTTCGATATCTTCCAGGGTTATGCAAGTGGCACATTAGCTAGTACTACTACTATAATTTCACGAAATTTGTCCCAGTCTGTGAGTTTGTTGTAAGAGTTTTTTGGCGGTGGAGGATTTTGTGACACTTCGGAGCTGATGGTCAGTATTACAGGACAATGATCTGACGACATATGCATTGATTTGTTTCTATACGAATTTATGCAACTGAAATACCTTTAATAATGTAGAAGTCTAGAAAAGGTCGGTTATTGGTTTCTGTCAGTAGGCCAATTATGTAGGTTTCTCCAGTGGACACTGTTGTAAGATTATTTCTAAGACACAATGTGAAAGGCGTCTACCTTTGGTGTTTTAGTCTTGACCAGTGCACATGTTTTGGCATTGTAGTCGCCACTACTATGAAATCTTGTCCGTATTGTTGTTGCAGAATGTTTCGAAATTGCCTCTGAAAATGTTATGCTTAGGTGGACAGTAACACTGCAGTTTACGTTTGATTGGGGCCGGCATAGATCTTGAAGTTGACAGAGGTTGCCTTGCAGGTATTCAAAGTTGTATGCTTTTACGTTCATGATGTTTGATTTTGGTTCCGTATAATATGGCAGTTCCTCCAATGAGCAGTACCATCTGCGATGTTGTGGTGTAGGTCACATAGCCAGGGTATTGAGAAATCGATTTCTTGGTGAATGGGTTCGCTAATTAACATAATGTCAAATTTTATAAATTCTGAAAGGAATAAAAATTAATTTCTTGTTGTGCTGTAGAGCCATTTGCATTCCCATGTTTGCTATCTTATAATGCCACGATGGTTTATACAAATATCAGTTTAATTTTTGCAAATAAGAATCGTGAGCAGATTTAGCCTGAAACTTTCTGTTCTGCCTTGTCGTTTAAAGTATTTTTCAAATCTTGGAAAATGATTCATGTATACATTTCCGCATATCTACTGATTGAATTGTTAAATGGCTTGGGATATACGATCGAACATTTTTTATCTGGGCGTTAGTATTATGCCAAGCGGATCCGACGGGCATCTGAGTAAGAGTTAACCCTCGGAAACTCTTTCCATTGCTGTTTGTACTGTTCTTGCTGTAGATGTTTTTTTCCTCGAAAGTTTTTTGTCGATCACTTTGTGGGTATGTTCTTTTGATAAGTTCATTTGTATACTCTGCAGCCTTTGTAGTTTGCTGGTGTCCCTTGCCGCAAAGTTGCACATGTTGGTTTTGTTTGTTTTATATTTTTTACACCATTGGTAAGGTGTGGCTTTCTCCCGCATTTTCACACATTAGACTTCGTTATGCAGTACCGGCACGACTATGAATTACTTGTAGTTGCATCTATAGCATTGCACTATTCTTTCTTTTTATTACGGCGGTTCGAACTTGACCTTGGCATGCATTAATGTAGTATTTGTAGAATCTGCGTTATTCGCCGTGGTTCTGTCGACGTAGAAAAGGCAATGTTGGGTCTTTTGTCAATCTCTGGGAATGTTATGAATGTTCCTCCTTTGTGACAAGTTCCTCAAGGTTCACTTTGAATACTCTCTGCTTCAACAGGATGGGTGTTACGTGCTAACGGACAACTCGAAAGCTACTTTCTTTTTTTAAGTTTGTAGTGTGGTACATCCTTTTTTTTCATTTAGGAATTTTATAACTGCTCTGTAGCTTCTCTACTTGTCCTAGGTTGATTTACTCATTGTTGTACTTTTTATATGTCAATTTATTTTGCCCGCTGGCTTCACGTAGTGACTCTGTGAACGAGGCACGTTTACACATAGGAATAAATATAGGCGGAGGTTTTGTTTGGACTGTATCTTCATCATAATGCTTTGCTTGTGGGCGTCTTTTCCGTGTTGTCGGGTT
The DNA here is from genome assembly GCA_017312745.1 of Gryllus bimaculatus. Classification (NCBI taxonomy): domain Eukaryota; kingdom Metazoa; phylum Arthropoda; class Insecta; order Orthoptera; family Gryllidae; genus Gryllus; species Gryllus bimaculatus. Next base: position 694 of record BOPP01000655.1, on the reverse strand, counting down.
GTTTATAATGCTTTGCAGTGCTTCAAACCTGTTGCCTTGTTTTTATTTCACTCGTACTTTGGCGCTGCTGTGGGGTTACTATATCACCGCTTTCACGTCGTTACGCTTATGCAGAGCGAACAACTTGCATTCAGGTAGGAAAGTAGGAATTGCACTGGTACCTGCTTTGTTGATGTCGAATGGAATTAACACTGTTCTCCGGGAACGCGGCTGTAGCATTTCTGTGCTCTGCTTGCGATAACTGCATATTGTAAAGTTGGCGTCGATTGTTCAATAGCGTTGAACTTTAAAGCTGTGCTTCTTGGCGGTCTTGTTGCAGTTGTGGATTTGGCATTGGTATTGATCGATTAAGCAGTTGTCTCTGCTGCTGGTGGTATTCAGTCCAGCTGTATTTCACGGCGGTGGTGATTTGATGTAAGTTTCTCGCCATCCTGGTGGCCCCGTAACGAGGCGGGGCCGTAATCGCTGCCCTGATCGATAAGCGGAATTTCACTGCACACGCTGGACACAACAGTATCACCGTTATAAAATAACTGATGTACTTAGGGAGAAGGGGTCTCACTTGATCATGCGCGGAGCACTGCACACACTGGAACACACCACCTATCACGCGTTCTATAGTAACTGTTTCACTTAGTAGAACGGGGTCTCACTGGAACGCGCGACGGAGCAGCCTGGCACGATTTCCGAACCT